>WNWK01021246.1:0-34370 GCA_009830355.1 Cherax destructor | reverse complement strand
GTGACTGTGAGGTGTAGTCTCGCCCCTTATATAAGCCTTCTTGTCATGTTTCCTGTTATAGTTCCTTGATAATGTGAGTAGTCACGAAAGCGCTTGGAATTCTTCTATTTTTTCATAGAGAATATTTTGAGGATTTGTTAAATGTTGATGAAGACAGGGAAGCTGTGATTTCGTGTGTAGGGCAAGGAGGAATAACATCTTGTAGGAGTGTGGAAGAGCCAGTTGTGGGTGTAGGGGAAGTTCGTGAGGCAGTGGGTAGAATGAAAGGGGGTAAGGCAGCTGGGATTAATGGGATAAAGATAGAAATGTTAAAAGCAGGTGGGGATATAATTTTGGAGTGGTTGGTGCTATTATTTAATAAATGTATGGAAGAGGGTAAGGTACCTAGGGATTGGCAGAGAGCGTGTATTGTTCCTTTGTATAAAGGCAAAGGGGACAAAAGAGAGTGCAAAAATTATAGGGGAATAAGTCTGTTGAGTGTACCTGGTAAAGTGTATGGTAGAGTTATTATTGAAAGAATTAAGAGTAAAACAGAAAGCAGGATAGCAGATGAACAAGGGGCTTTAGGAAAGGTAGGGGTGTGTAGACCAAGTGTTTACAGTGAAACATATAGGTGAACAGTATTTGGATAAGGGTAAAGATGTTTTTGTGGCATTTATGGATTTGGAAAAGGCGTATGATAGGGTAGATAGGGGGCAATGTGGCAGATGTTGCAGGTGTATGGAATAGGAGGAAGGTTACTGAAAGCAGTGAAGAGTTTTTATGAGGATAGTGAGGCTCAGGTTAGAGTGTGTAGGAGGGAAGGGGACTATTTCCCAGTAAAAGTGGGCCTTAGACAAGGATGTGTGATGTCACCGTGGTTGTTCAATATATTTATAGATGGGGTTGTAAGAGAAGTGAATGCGAGGGTCTTGGCAAGAGGTGTTGGGCTAAAAGATAAAGAAGCAAATACAAAGTGGGAGTTGTCACAGTTGTTTTTTGCTGATGACACTGTGCTTTGGGAGATTCTGAAGAGAAGCTGCAGAGGTTGGTGGATGAATTTGGTAGGGTGTAAAAGAAGAAAATTGAAAGTGAATATAGGAAAGAGTAAGGTGATGAGGATAACAAAAGAATAGGTGACGAAAGGTTGGATATCAGATTGGAGGGAGAGAGTATGGAGGAGGTGAATGTATTCAGATATTTGGGAGTGGACATGTCGGCGGATGGGTCTATGAAGGATGAGGTGAATCATAGAATTGATGAGGGGAAAAGGGTGAGTGGAGCACTTCGGAGTCTGTGGAGACAAAGAACCTTGTCCATGGAAGTAAAGAGGGAATGTATGAGAGTATAGTTATACCAACGCTCTTATATGGGTGTGAAGCATGGGTGATGAATGTTGCAACGAGGAGAAGGCTGGAGGCAGTGGAGATGTCATGTCTGAGATCAATGTGTGGTGTGAATATAATGCAGAGAATTCGGAGTTTGGAAATTAGGAGGAGGTGCGGGATTACCAAAACGATTGTCCAGAGAGCTGAGGAGGGGTTGTTGAGGTGGTTTGGACATGTAGAGAGAATGGAACGAGACAGAGTGACTTCGAGAGTGTATAAATCTGTAGTGGAGGAAGGCGGGTAGGGGTCGGCCTAGGAAAGGTTGGAGGGAGGGGTAAAGGAAGTTTTGTGTGCGAGGGGCTTGATTTCCAGCAAGCAGTGTGAGCGTATTTGATAGGAGTGAATGGAGGCATATGGTTTTAACTTTAATACTGACGTGCTGTTGAGTGTGAGCAAAGTAACATTTATGAAGGATTAGGAAACCGCAGGCGGACTTGAGTTCTGGAGATGGGAAGTACAGTGCCGGCATCTGAAGGAGTTAAATGTTGCAGTTTTATAACTTAGTGTAAAGCATTCTGGCAAGACAGTGATGGAGTGAATGATGATGAAAGTTTTTTTTTCGGCACCTGCCTTGGTGGAATCGATTTGTTAAATTAAATATATAAATATATTTATGTTATATATAATATAATTTAACGCCAAAATTTAAGGTATAATATTAATATAATCGAATATATATATATATATATATATATATATATATATATATATATATATATATATATATATATATATATATATATACAGTATACCACCGTTTAACACTGTTTTGTTTGGCAAGTTTTGGTTATAGCACTATTGGAGAATTTCAGCATATTTTTGTATAACCCTTCGTAAATTTAACTTAACACGGTTCAGTTTGCTGGAGGGGGAAAAAATTGGAGATTGAGTTTAGATCTTTGAATTGCCATATCTTAAATCTGCCAAGCGATCATGGCACCCAGTAGGCATACAAGTGTTGCTGAAAGTGGCAAGAAAAGGTTTTAGCGTTTATGTCTTAAAATTAACGAAGAAAATAGAGATATTAGACAAAAGATAGCCTGTGGCCGTAATGAAGCGTATCTTGTGCACATAAAAAGAATGAGGTAAATATGAGTGTGTGTGTGCTGACTGACTGACTGACTTACTGACATAATTGACTGACTGACTGATTGACTTACTGACGTGACTGATTTACTTACTGACTGACTTACTTGACTGAAAGACTGACTTGACTGACTGACTGATTTACTGACTGACTTATTTATTGACTTACTTGACTAACTGACTTTCTGACTGTATTACTGACTTGACTGACTGACTGACTTATTGACTTGACTTACTGACTGACTTACTAACTGATTTACTGACTGATTTACTGACTGACTTACTGACTTATTTACTGACTTACTTGACTAACTGACTTACTGACTGTATTACTGACTTGACTGACTGACTTACTGACTTGACTGACTGACTTACTGACTTGACTGACTTACTGACTTGACTGACTTACTGACTTGACTGACTTACTGATTTGATTGATTTACTCACTGACTTACTGACTGATGTACTGACTAACTTACTGATTGACGTATTGACTTCCTTGACAAACTGACTGACTTACTGACTGACTGACTGACTGACTTACTGACTGACTGACTTACTGACTGACTTACTGATTTACTGACTTGACTGATTTACTGACTGACTTAAAGTTAGACTTTCTCACTGAAGAGGACCTTGAATCGGTGTTTAGAGCAGCTAATGCCTCACCGTCAGTTGTATAATGTGCTTCAGGGTAAAACAGAACTGAAATCCATTACAGAATTTTTCCCCCCTCAGTACAACCAGTACCAAAACCTCTACCATCCACCTCAGCCCAGTAGGGCCACAGCATAAGTCTCCACTCTCTTCACAATCATCCACAAACACCAGCACTCACAATTTAAGGTAAGAAATACTATTATTTTTGATACATTTGTAATCTTAAGCAGTGAAACAACATAATACATTACGACAATGAGCTGCAATTACATATTCACTTTATTTTTGTAATATCTGTCGGTCTAAAAAAAAGTTGTTTGGCTTTTTTGGGGCTCCCAGGAACGTAACTCAATTTTTCCTATAAGTTCTTCAGTTTGTCTAACACGGTTTTAACTACCACGGCATTTTCAGGAAAGTAACTACCGTGTTAAACGACGGTCTTATATCTATCTATCTATCTATCTTATATATATATATATATATATATATATATATATATATATATATATATATATATATATATATATATATATATATAAGACAACCACTATGAAAATAGAAGATTCAGGCTTGATATCACATTATCAAGGAACTATATATAGTTCCTTGATAATGTGAGTAGTCAGAAAGCGCTTGGAATTCTATTTTTCATTGTGGTTGTCTTGCATATTTTGATATCACCTGTTTACTGTGATCTTTTTCATTATATATATATATATATATATATATATATATATATATATATATATATATATATATATATATATATATATATATATATATATATATATATATATATATATTCTTCTTTCAACTAACCAGCTGAATCCCACCGAGGCAGGGCGGCCTGATAAGAAAAACGAAAGTTTCTCGTTTTAACGTTAGTAATCTATACAGGAGAAGGAGTTACTAGCCTCTTGCTCTCGGCATTTCAGTTGCCTCTTATGACACGCATGGCTTACAGAGGAAGAATTCTGTTCCACGTCCTTATGGAAATGGATACATATATATATATATATATATATATATATATATATATATATATATATATATATATATATATATATATATATATATATATATATACAAAAATTTATGTGTGTGTGTACCGTTGCAGAGGCGAGGGCGGTGATTGGAGGAGGACCAGAGGTTCACGTTCACACAGGTGGTCGTCTAAGGCTCCACTGCACCGTTGAGCTGGCAACTGAACCCCCAGACTACATCTTCTGGTTCCACAACGGCACCATGATCAACTACTCACCAAGACGACCTCTGAGGGTGGTGAAGCACCACCTGACCAGCTCCCTTGTCATCACTAACGTTACCTGGGAGGACGCGGGGTCGTATACATGTGAGCCACACCTGGCCACACCTGCCAACCTCACGCTCCATGTTGTGGAAGGTTCGTAAGGGGTGAGACAGGCAGGGGAGGAGGGGGTTCTTTTCGTGGTTCTCTCCTGGGCACGAAGGGGATTCGCGTGTCACGAAAATATGATTCTTTCGGTTCGTAGAAAACTGGTTCAGTGTTTGAACAAGGGTGCAAGTCGTACACGACTACTGTCTGAGGAGCTTACGACCTTGTTGGGACCAGTCTAGTCTTGTTGAACTTATCTTGACCTGATGTTCTCTCCGTCCCTTCTATACCAGAAGCTCTCCTGTCCCATCTGTACCTGAGGTCTACCCTTATTCCATCTATCCCTGAGGTCTACCCTCGTTCCATCTATCCCTGAGGTCTACCCTCGTTCCATCTATCCCTGAGGTCTACCCTCTTTCCATCTATCCGTGAGGTATACCATCGTTCCATCTATCCCTGAGGTCTACCCTCGTTCCATCTATCCCTGAGGTCTACCCTCGTTCCATCTATCCCTGAGGTCTACCCTCGTTCCATCTATCCCTGAGGTCTACCCTCGTTCCATCTATCCCTGAGGTCTCCCTCTTCCATCTATCCTGAGGTCTACCCTCGTTCCATCTTCCCTGAGGTCTTCACTCGTTCCATCTATCCTGAGTCTACCCTTGTTCCATCTTCCTGAGGTCTACCTCGTTCCATCTATCCTGAGGTCTACCCTCGTTCCATCTATCCCTGAAGTCTACCCTCGTTCCATCTATCCCTGAGGTCTACCCTCGTTCCATGTATCCCTGAGGTCTACCCTCGTTCCATCTATCCCTGAGGTCTACCCTCGTTCCATCTATCCCTGAGGTCTACCCTCGTTCCATCTATCCCTGAGGTCTACCCTCGTTCCATCTCTCCCTGAGGTCTACCCTCGTCCCTTCCATCCCTGAGGTCAACCCTCGTTCCATCTATCCCTAGTCTACACCTCGTTCCATCTTCCCTGAGGTCTACCCTCGTTCCATCTCTCCCTGAGGTCTAACCCTCGTTCCATTATCCCTGAGGTCTACCCTCGTTCCATCTATCCCTGAGGTCTACCCTCGTTCCATCTTCCCTGAGGTCTACCCGTTCCATCTCCCTGAGGTCTCCCTCTTCCATCTCTCTAGGTCTACCCTCGTTCCATCTATCTCCTCTGTCTTCTTCCATCTCCTGAGTCTCTCTAGTCCTCTCTCTCCCGACTACCCTCTTCATCTTCCCTGGGCCTCTCATCTACTCTTATCTTCCTAGTTTCTCTCTCTCCCTTCCATGGGTCGTTCCATTTCCCTGTTCTTCCATCTCTGAGTTGTCCCACCTTCTCCTTTCCTTTCCATTCCTCGTCTCCTGAGGTCTCCGTCCATTTCCCGAGGTCTCCCCGTCCATCTTCCGGGTCCTCCATCTTCCCGATCCCCGTTCATCTTCCGGGCTCCCTCGTTCCCTCTTCCTGAGTCACCCTTTCCATCTTCCCTGGTCATCGTTCATTCCCTGAGGTCTCTCGTTCCATCTCTGAGGTCACCGTTCCATTCCGAGGTCCGTCATCTTCCGAGTCCCTCGTTCCATCTCCTAGGTTCCCGTTCCATTTCCAGGTCTCTCGTTCCACTTCTGTCCTCTTCCATTTCCTGAGGTACCTCCACTCTGAGGTCTACTTACTCTGAGGTCCCTCATCTTCCATCTCCCATCTCTGAGGTCTACCTTCCATCTTCCTGAGTTCTCTTCCATCTTCTGAGTACCTCTTCCATTCTGAGTTCCCTCATTCCTAGTCTTTCATCTATCCCTGATGTCCCCGTCCTCTCCCGAGCTCCTGTTCCATCTGTCCTGAGGTCTACCCTTTCCATCTTCCCTGAGGTCTCCCTCGTTCCTCTTCCCTGAGGTCTCCCATCATCCCATCTCTTTCCTTTGAGTTCCTGTTCCATCTTCCTGAGGTCTACCTCGTTCCATCTTCCTGAGGTCTACCCTCTTCCATCTTCCTGAGGTTACCCTCGTTCCATTTCCTGAGGTCTCCCTCGTTCCATTTCCTGAGGTCTACCTCGTTCATCTTCCCTGAGGTCTACCTCGTCCATCTATCCTGAGGTCTACCTCGTTCCATCTTCCTGAGGTCTACCCTCTTCCATCTATCCCTGAGGTTACCTCGTTCCATCTTCCTGAGGTCTACCTCGTTCCATCTTCCTAGGTCACCTCTTCCATCTATCCTAGGTTACCTCGTTCCATTATCCTGAGGTCTCCCTCGTTCCATTCCTGGGTCTCCTCGTTCCATCTTCCCTGAGGCTCCTCGTTCCATCTTCCTAGTTCCTCGTTCCATCTTCCTAGGTCTACCCTCCTTCCATCCCTGAGGTACCCTCGTTCCATTCCTCCCCTGTTCCATTTCCATCTACCCTCGTCCATCTTCTGAGGTCTACCCTGTTCCATTATCCCTGAGGTCTCCTTTCATCTTCCCTGAGGTCTCCTCGTTCCATCTTCCTGGGTCTCCTCGTTCATCTATCCTGAGTCTCCTCTTCCATCTATCCCTGAGTTACCCTCGTCATCCAGGTCTCCGTTCCATCTCCCGATCTACCTCGTTCCATCTACCTAGTCTCCCTCTCTCCCTGAGTCTCCCTGTTCCATCTTCCCGAGGTCCCCTCGTTCATCTTCCCTGAGTCTCCGTTCCTCTTCCTGAGGTCTACCCTCTCATCTATCCCTGAGGTCTACCCTCGTTCCATCTTCCTGAGGTCTACCCTCGTTCCATCTATCCCTAGGTCTACCCTCTTCCATCTATCCCTGAGGTCTACCCTCGTTCCATCTCCCTGAGGTCTACCCTCGTTCATCTATCCCTGAGGTCTACCTCGTTCCATCTATCCCTGAGGTCTACCTCGTTCCATCTATCCCTGAGGTCTACCCTCGTTCCATCTATCCCTGAGGTCTACCTCGTTCCATCTCTCCCTGAGGTCTACCTCGTCCTCTATCCCTGAGGTCTACCCTCGTTCCATCTTCCCTGAGGTCTACCCTCGTTCCATCTTCCCTGAGGCTCCCTCGTTCCATCTCTCTGAGGTCTACCCTCGTTCCATTATCCCTGAGGTCTCCCTCGTTCCATCTATCCCTGAGGTCTACCTCGTTCCATCTCCCTGAGGTCTCACTCGTTCCATCTTCCCTGAGGTCTCCCTCGTTCCATCTCTCCCTAGGTCTCCTCCGTTCCATGTATCTCCTGAGGTCTACCCTCGTTCCATCTTCCCTGAGGTCTACCTCGTTCCATCTCTCCTGAGGTCTACCTCGTTCCATTCCTACTCCCTTCGAGGTCTACCCTCGTTCCATCTTCCCTGAGGTCTACCTCGTTCCATCTATCCCTGAGGTCTACCCTCTTCATCTCTCCCTGAGGTCTCCCCGTTCCATCTCTCCTGAGGTCTACCTCGTCTTCATCTATCCCTGAGTCTACCCTCTTCCATCTTCCCATGTCTCACCTCTCCATCTCTCCCTGGTCCCTTCCTCTCCATCTTCCCTGAGTTCCCTCGTTCCATATCCCTAGGTCTACCCTCGTTCCATCATCCCTGAGGTCTACCCTCGTTCCATTATCCTGAGGTCTTCCCTCGTTCCATGTATCCCTAGGTCTACCTCGTTCCATCTATCCCTGAGGTCTACCTCGTCCCATCTATCCCTGAAGTCTACCCTCGTTCCATCTCCCTGAGGTCTACCCTCCATCTCTCCCTGAGGTCTACCCTCGTCCCTTCCATCCCTGAGGTCAACCCTCGTTCCATCTATCCCTGAGGTCTACCCTCGTTCCATGTATCCCTGAGGTCTACCCTCGTTCCATCTCTCTCTGAGGTCTAACCTCGTTCCATATATCCCTGAGGTCTACCCTCGTCCCATCTATCCCTGAGGTCTACCCTCGTTCCATCTCTCCCTAAGGTCTACACTCGTTCCATCTCTCCCTGAGGTCTCCCCTCGTTCCATCTCTCCCTTAGGTCTCCCCTCGTTCCATGTATCTCTGAGGTCTACCCTCGTTCCATCTCTCCCTGAGGTCTACACTCGTTCCATCTCTCCCTGAGGTCTACCCTAGTTCCATCTCTCCCTGAGGTCTACCCTCGTTCCATCTCTCCATGAGGTCTACCCTCGTTCCATCTATCCCTGAGATCTACCCTCTTCCATCTCTCCCTGAGGTCTACCCTCGTTCCATCTCTCCATGAGGTCTACCCTCGTTCCATCTATCCCTGAGATCTACCCTCATTCCATCTATCCCTGATGTCTACCCTCGTCCCATCTCTCCCTGAGGTCTACCCTCGTTCCATCTGTCCCTGAGGTCTACCCTCGTTCCATCTCTCCTGAGGTCTCCCTCGTCCCGTCTCTCCTTGGGGTCTCCCTCGTCCCATCTCTCCCTGAGGTCTACCCTCGTTCTATCTCTTCCTGAGGTCTACCCTCGTTCCATCTCTCCTGAGGTCTACCCTCGTTCCATCTCTCCTGAGGTTACCCTCGTTCCATCTCTCCCTGAGGTCTACCCTCGTTCCATCTCTCCCTGAGGTCTACCCTCGTTCCATCTCTCCCTGAGGTCTACCCTCGTTCCATCTCTCCCTGAGGTCTACCCTCGTTCCATCTCTCCCTGAGGTCTACCCTCGTTCCATCTCTCCCTGAGGTCTACCCTCGTTCCATCTCTCCCTGAGGTCTACCCTCGTTCCATCTCTCCCTGAGGTCTACCCTCCTTCCATCTCTCCCTGAGGTCTACCCTCCTTCCATCTCTCCCTGAGGTCTACCCTCCTTCCATCTCTCCCTGAGGTCTACCCTCCTTCCATCTCTCCCTGAGGTCTACCCTCCTTCCATCTCTCCCTGAGGTCTCCTTCCATGTATCCTTCTCAACTATCTCTCTCTTCCAATGTTTTTCTTTCAAGAAAATTTTTTTATCAGCCTAAGAGAAAAATTTAATAAAAAAGTGAGAATTTAATATTTGTGGCTAAAAACCTTTCTGGCTTCCTGTTTGCTTATAATAATTGAAAGAATAATAATAATAATAATAATAATAATAATAATACAAATAATAATAATAATAATAATATATTTGATCGAATAAAAAGAATATAATAATAATAAGTAGTACTAGCTGGACTAATAATAATATATATCCACCTCAGTTAGTCAGTCTGAATCTCATTCATCAATGGTCAGGTCTTCTCTATGGTATGCCATATATCATGGTCTGGGACCTGCTTCTGGTTTGCTACTTATGGTCTGGTGTGCCCTAGTCACACCCACAACCACAATACAGTACACTACACACATACATCACACACACACACACATCACCACACACACACACACACACAACTACACACACACACACACACACACACACACACACACACACACACACACACACACACACACCACACACACACACACACACACACACACACACACACACACACACACACACACACATACACTACACACACACACACACAGGGGCTACGCTCTTGCTCACGCACACCCGTCACACACAGGCCAAAACATCAACTTCGTTACACACACACACACACACACACACAGGTCATACACAGGCCTAGTGTCAATCGACATGCTTCAGGCAAATGGTAACTAACACACACACTCACACATCCACACACACACACATACACACACACACACACATACACTCACACACACACACACACACACCAACACAACACACACACACACACACACACACACACACACACACACACACACACACACACACACACACACACACACACACACACACACACACACACACACACACACACACACACACACCACACACACACACACACACACACACACACACACACACACCACACACACACACACACACACACACACACACCACACACACACACACACACACACACTCACACCACACACACACACACACACACACACTCACACACACCACACACACACACACACACACACACACACACACACACACACACACACACTCACACACACACACACACACACACACACACACCCACTACTCACACTCACACACATAACACACAGACACACACTCACACACACACACACACACACATACACACTCACTGACCGGCCACCAACGAAAAATCCAATTTAAGTTTGCCCTGGAACGTGTGTAGCCAGTTGATTGTTCCCGCTTTTAGGAAATTCCCATTGAGTGACGCTTTTTGCCTCCTCTTGCTTCTGACTTTCTTGTTCTTCTTCTTCTTCTTCTTCTTTTTGTTTTTCTTCTTCTTCTTCTTCTTCTTCTTCTTCTTCTTCTTCTTCTTCTTTCTTCTCCTTCTCCCTCATTTTCCTCTTCTCCTTTTATTACTTCTCTTTCTCTTCCTTCTCCTCCTCCTTCTTCATCTTCTTCTTTAAGTCATAGCATCAATAATATATTAATTCAGATACATTAAAACTGATTTCCTTTTATTGTCTTTATTTTTTTAATATTAATTTATTGCATCTTATTCCCTTTTATCGTTCATAATGTATCTCTTACTGGTCATTATATAGTGTCCTGCAGTATGAGTCTTCGTTATAACAGCACTCGCTTTTATCATTTGTTATAACGTCCTTCTTCAGGTTACTCAACAGTAACCTAGTCACTGTTGAGTTGTTATGATGGTCCATAACCTCAGATATTTACAAAATATTTCCAATCCTAAGATTATTCATAGTTATACCTCACAATTTGATTATTCTAATTATCGTATTATTATTCTAATTATTGTATTATTCCAAATTAATACTAGCAGATCTGGTGTCGAGAACGCTATTTTTAAATGTGATGAAAGAATCTGGAATCATATTCCTAAGTGTGGCATGCAAAGAGTATGTTACAATTTATTCAGTGTACGTCACACTCCCATATAGGCTGCCTCCCAACCAGTGAACCGGGTGCTAAGGGTTTAATGATTGATAGGGTAACCATTGTTAAATCAGTAACTTGGTTCATTGACCAATCACAGGCAAGCCCGCCAAAGCTGAAGCAACATGG
This sequence comes from Cherax destructor, assembly GCA_009830355.1. Classification (NCBI taxonomy): domain Eukaryota; kingdom Metazoa; phylum Arthropoda; class Malacostraca; order Decapoda; family Parastacidae; genus Cherax; species Cherax destructor. Next base: position 22,936 of record WNWK01021246.1, on the reverse strand, counting down.
TTCACTTGTGGTAAGCACTGGCAGACCTGCCTACCTGCTGGTTGAGTATGGTGCACTCTCTCTGGCTTCTTCTTTGCCATCTGTCACTGTGATGTACACATTATTATTCTATCTGTACATAGTGTACATACCTGTATATAGTGGGTGGAGGCAAATATACATTATAATCTACTGTTGAGTTTGTTTGCTCCAATTCCCATTACAACCAGGTCTCACAGGCCATTTATTACCTGTGTTCGTAATATGGGGGCCTGTCTGGGAGCTAGAACTGGAGCTGGTCTTGGTATCTTTCAGATTGCATTGCTATCGCCTTTTGTATTGACTGTCAGTCTTGCTACTGTGTGTGTATCCTGCAAGTCATACTGTGCTATTGCTGCTTGTTGCATGCATTACAAATAGCATTTTATAGTGGGTTATGCCACCAACACGGGTGAGGCAGTTGGTGTCTGAGTATACTCTCTTAAATCTGCCCAAAGTATCTCTACAGCGATACTGGCGAATTGCTCATTTCATTGGCATAGAATACCAACGAACTTTCACTGCTGCACAGCTTCATGACATTATTCGTAAATAAGAATAAGATTTCTTCGGATTTTTAACCCCGGAGGGTTAGCCACCGAGGATAACCCAAGAAAGTCAGTGCGTCATCGAGGACTGTCTGTCTTATTTCCATTGGGGTCCTTAATCTTGTCCCCCAGGATGCGACCCACACCAGTCGACTAACAACCCAGGTACCTATTTGCTGCTAGGTGAACATGACAACAGGTGTAAGGAAACACGTCGAAATGTTTCCACCCGCCGGGAATCGAACCCGGGCCCTCCGTGTGTGAAGCGAGAGCTCAAGCCACCAGACCACCGGGCCACCCCAGACCACCGGGCCACCAAAATAAAGGTTGAAACAACTGTGGTGCACCAAACTAAAGTATCTCCCACTACAGGAGCTTTTAATCGCCGATCTCTGCTTAGGTTCCTTCGTAATGTGGGAGGGCTAACACGAGAGCAATCAGACCAGCAGTCTCATAAAGCAGGTGGCGCACCGGGTTTGTCTCAGGGCGAGTCAGCTTCATTGGTGCTTCAGTTAGCTAAACTCAATCTTGAAACAACCAGAGAACAAGAGCATTTGCTAAAGAGGAGTTTGATAGAGAGAAGGAGAGGAGGCAATTTAAGCAGACTGTTGGTGACTACTTTAGCGTGCAAAAAGCAGTGCCGTTAGTACCTCGTTTTGTTGAGTCTGAGCCTGAACAGATTTTCGAGGCATTTAAAAACCAGGCTCGAGCACTGAGGTGGCCTGGGAAGCATTGGGCAGCACTGGTGAATACAGTGTTCACAGCTGTTTTAAATAATGAAGAATTTGCTGATTATCGGGTTGTTAAAACAACGGTTCTTGGGGCCTATCAATGTATTCCCACCAAGTACAGGAGGGAATTCAAACTGTGCAGCATCACCTGGGTCAGTCTCATGTAGACTTTGTAAGGCAGCAGTCAAAAAACTTCACAAAATTGTACAAGGCGAGCAGTGTCGTTAACTTTTCCGACTTGGTGCAGTTACTTTTGATAGATAACCTACTGGAATCTGCTGGACCAGAGGTTGGAGTCTTTTTAGAAGATCCTTCGTTGCCCACTGCATTAGAAGCAGCCAGGCTGGCTGACAATTTTGAGGCTAATTGCTCCTTGTCCGAGCGGTCTACTCTTTCTTCCCAACATCCTGGCATGAATAGAAATTGTCAGGGACGAGTCCCTGACAAGAGGACGAAGTGGCAGGATGAAAGTGAACAACAATGCCAAACAACTAAGTCGTCTGTTGAGCAACTACATCAAACCTTCGGTCAACCTGGTGAGCGACGACATCAAACACATGGTCAACAACTACGCCAGTACACAGAATAGCGCCAGCCACAAAATCAACAGGGAGCCAAATTAAAGTATGAGGTAACCTGTTACCGTTGTCATAAACCTGTCCACATCAAGTCCAACTGCCGAATTAAGCCCGAACCCTTTTGAGATGAACCAAAAAGAAGTAGTGTGGTATGGCCCCATATTACAGTACATACCACATCTTCCCTCAGGAGAATGACAAAAAATTGAAGTAACAACTTTTAGGGATACTGGGGCTTAACCCTTTTCAGGGTCCGTGCCATAGTTCTATGGTTTTGAGTTCAGGGTCCAAACCGTAGTTCTACGTCATGAGCTCAGCTCACTCAGATAAGCTTTGAGCGGTAAATTTGGGCCTAGATATTAGAGAATACATCTATGTGGTAAGTGTGCACCACATAAAACAAATCCTGCAACACACACTGCATAATGAGAGAAAAACTGAAACCGTAATTTTCGATGAAAACAGCGACTTTGCAGTGTTTTTTTGTATACTTTTTATAGTTGTATTTGCGATTTCTTGGTCTCATTTGATAGAATGGAAGATATATTACAGATATAGAGATGATTTTGATTGGTTTTAGTATTGAAAATGGCTTGAAACTGAGCTCAAAGTAGCATAAATGTTAATTTTTTGCCGATGTTCAAGAGTAAACAAATGACCTCACACTTCTAATACGTGCCAGCTGGTGGGTCTAATATACGTTCACAAATGTGGTGATATTGTTTGTACAATTATTACAATATTGCATAACAGTACATCTTCCATTTTTTGGTTTGAATAAAAATTTATTATGTGAATAAAAAATTAAAATGGAATTCATTTTTAAAGACTGAAAACGTAACTAATGAACAGAGGAAATATTAGTTTAGTGCCAGGAATGCCTGCATTGTTTATTCTGCACCCTATTTTGAAATTGGAATATTTTGAACTTTGAGTTAAATTGGCTAAATTACCAATTTCCAATTTTGTAGTTGAAACAGTTGACTGGGCGATTTCTTGAGCTCAATCGATAGAATAGAAGTAATACTAATGAAATAGCTAAGAATTTGGTTAACTGGAATAATGTAATTGGCCTAAAATGTGAGTCAAATTCGGCAAAATCGCTGATGCGTAAATATCGCTGACACATCAAAATTCGCAAGAGCATAATTTCGTCAATTTTCAATCACATTTCGTACTTTTTGTTTTATTACCTTCAGAAAAAGATTTTCTATCATTTCATAAGAAAAAATAAGAATTTTTTTTTTAAATTCTTGGACACTGGCGCACCCCTTCCAAAAATGGCCTTGGACCCCGAAAGGGTTAATATTCTCTTATAAGAGAGGGAGTACTTCCCCTCTCTGAAAAGATGTCATTGCATTCCTCCGTTCTCTTAGAAGCATTTGGAGGAGCTGTATTTTCAGTCCCTTTACAAAAGATACATGTGCAGAGTAAATACTATACAGGATATTTGACTGTAGGTGTTTCTGAGGGATTCCCTATAAAAGATGCCGTATTCTTGCTGGGTAATAACATTTTTAATTTGACAAAATGTCCAGAACCTATAGTGACTAATTCTTCTCCGATGCTGGCCATAACTCGGGCAAAATCCCAAGGGATGTCTGTCGAGAATGCTGACCCATCCTTGGACGACTCAGATCGAGGGCTAGACAATTTGTTTTACGAGGAAAACTGGCCAGGGCCTCGTAAATTTAGTGAAAAGTCCCAGACCAAACCTTCCTACTCCAGTATTGCAGGATTGCCAGATATCTCTGTTTCCTTTCCCGAGGGACTGTCCTTTCAGGAAGAACAGCTAGGAGATCCTTCCTTAAACTTCGCTTTTCAGACAGCCATGGGCGAATCCCACTCAGATCACCCAGTCAAATATTAAATTAAACACAACCTACTGCTCTGCACAGAAGGTAGGGAAAAGCCCAAAATTAGATAGACTGGTAGTTTCTAAGATATTTAAGTCACAAATTTTGAACATAACCCATAATTCCTCTTTAGGAGTCATTTGGGAATTAGAACACTCTGTATAGAATCCTGAAAGAGTTTTACTGGCCAAAAATAAGGCAAGATGTGAAGAATCACATCCGCTCTTGTAGTCAATGTCAACAAGTAGTAAACCTGGACACCCCATTAAACCTGTGCCACTTCATCCCATACCAGCAGATGGAGAACCTTTTGTAGAGCTTATTATTGATTGTGTGGGACCATTACCAAAATCAAAGTCAGGGAACCAGTACTTATTTACAATCATGGATAAAGCTACTAGGTATCCGGAAGCAGTCCCAATGCGCAGTATAAACACTAAAGCCATTCTTAAAGCCATAAATAAATTTCTATCTTACTTTGGCATTCCTAAGTCTATCCAGAGTGACCTGGGTACTAACTTTACAACAAAAGCTTTTAAGGAAGCTTTAACTAGGCTGTGAATAATTCATAAATTATCCACTACCTATCATCCTCAGTCCCAAGGCGCCTTGGAAAGATTCCATCAGAAGTTAAAAACCATGATGAGAACCTTTTACATGCATTTTCCTACAGACTGGGATGAATCACTTCCTCTGTTGCTGTTTGCAATGAAACTGTGCAGGAATCCATTTGAGCTAATCTTCGGGCACAATGTATGAGGTTCTCTGCAAGTGCTCAAGGAAGGATGGATGGGAGAAGACGCCTGCATAGCACTCTACAACCTTTCTTCAAAGTTGCAGATGGCTCGTCGGTTGGGGAAGGCTAACTTAAAATCTGCTCAAAACACTATGAAACAGAGGTATGACAGAAACTCAAAGTTTTGCTCCTTCAGTCCAGGAGACAAGGTGCTGGTGCAGGAGCCTGTACCTGGCCACACCATAAAAGCTAGATTTATGGGACTAATGCAAATCATAAGTAAAATCTCTGATGTAAATTATATGGTAATTCCCCTTGATAAACCCACGAAAAGTAAAATTAACCACATAAATCAGATTAAAATATTTAATAGCCCACATAAAGTCCCAGTAAAGACTCTGTCCTCTGCCTCTGTAGATGACCCTGATTCCTTGCACGTCATTCAAGTTTTTTAATTCTGTCCTCAAGGACAATAGCCCTTTAATGTTGGGGCTGTCTAAAAATCAAACAATAAGTCTAACTGCCCTCTTACAAACTTATACTGACATATTTTCGGACGTCCCAAAAAAATATACCCTTGGATATCATGATGTAGACATTGGAAACACTAAGCCTATTCAGCTATACCCCTACAGAGCTAATCCTGAAAAATAGAGGCTACTTCAACAGGAGGTAACATTTCTGTTAGAACACAGATTAGTGGAGGAGTCATCCAGTCCGTGGGCTTCACTGTGTATCCTTGTTAAGAAGTCTGATGGAGGTTTTCGAATGTGTACAAACTACCGTAAGGTGAATGAGGTCACTCAGTGGCGTTGCTAGGGTTGGTGTCACCTGGGGCGGCATCTTTGGTGTCATCCCTATGAAATGAAAGGGTGGGGGGATGGGGGAAATATACTCCAATTACGTCACTACTGCATGCCCAATGACTAATGTTTAGCAATGAGAACGTTTAAGGGCCATAAACCGAACAGGAAAATTCTTCTCAACTTTAATAATGATAAAATAAATAATCGTAGTAATATTGAGGAAACATAAACTCAAATACCACTTTGAGTACAGGCAACAGATCCTACATTTATCCATCTTCAACAATGCAAAAAAAAAAACTTGAAAAATAAAGAAAAACATTGCAATATCAAAGAAACACTAGTTCCAATTTGACCTTGAGTACAGGTAACATCTCAGTGAATCTTATCTTACATTTCAATGCCTTCAGTCTTGCAAAATCATCTATCACATCTTCAAAATCAATGATTTTCCTTATATAGGCCTATTTGTACTCTGTAATCATATAATAGGCTGTATAGAAACGAAGGATTCTTCTCTTATGTTGGTGCAGCAATGTTTTGGGCATTAGTGTCACCTTCTTTAGAGGCTTCTATGGTGTCACCCCTTGATGGTGTCACCCAGGGCAGCCCTCCCCTTATGACGCCACAGAGGTCACTATTTTAGTTGCATGCCCTCTGTCACGTTTTTTGTGGGTAAGGCTACTTTTGTTTCCAAATTAGACCTTCTTAAAGGTTACTATCAGGCACCCATGACAGATAAGGCGAAGGAAATCTCTGCCTTATTAATTCCAGATCACTCTCAATATACTTTGACTCCATTCGGAATGCAGAACTCGCCAGCAATGTTTCAGAAGCTGATCCATTAGGCTATTAAAGGACTTGAAGGCACGGCAGCTTATCTGGACGATATAGTAGTAGTTTCCAATATGTGGGACCAACATGTTTCCCGATTTAAAGCTCTCTTTGAGGACTTTGTGAGTTTCCAATAAATTGTTAATTTGTGTAAGTCATCCTTTGGCCAGTCTACTATTATTTTTTTGGGCCATGAAGTAGGTAATAGTACAGTAGCCCGTAAGTTTGCTAAAATTCTTGCCATTAAGAATTACAAAGTACCTCATGACAGAAAATCCCTCCAGTGTTTCTTAGGGATGGTAGGTTTCTACAGATGCTTCTGTAAGAATTTGCAGATGTTGTAGCCTTCCTAACCTCACTTACCAATCAGAAACAAAAATTTCAATGGACCCCAGAAAGTCAAGAATCATTCAATAAAGCCAAACGGCTACTTTGAACTGCACCCATTCTCCTGTCTCCCGATTTTTCAAAACCTTTTGTATTAACCTTTTGTATTACAGGTTGATGCATGTGAGTCAGGGGTAAGGGCATTACTCATACAAAAATCTGGGGAAGACTGGTTGTAGCCTGTTGCTTACTTCTCTGCCTCACCAAAGGGCTTACGCCACCTTAGAGAAAGAAGCCCTAGCTCTGATACTTGCATTGGAACATTTCGAGGTCTACTTGGGGCAGTCATCCCAGGTGGTCACAGTGATCACATCCCACTCGTCTTAATCAACACTAAGAAAAACTACAACAAGTGTCTGATGAGATGGAGTCTCAGGCTGCAACCCTATAAAATTAGTCGTACATATTGCCGGCAAGGAAAATGTACTGGCAGATACTCTTTCCTATGTTTAGTTTAGGTTAGGATGTGTTAGGGACCATATGGGCAGCTTAGCTCTTCTCCCCCCCCCCCATTTTTTTGTATTTTTTAAAACGATGTTGGTGGGGGGGGTTAGTTAGGAGGACATTCTGCTGCCGTCTACAGGTGTCTTGAACCATGTTAGTCCTACTGTCTGCTGTCTCCCTTTAGGATAGAATGTGACTTTAAGTCTCGAGAAAAGTTCAGTTCTGTCTAATGAGTCGTATGGTTGAGAGGAAAGGCAGTTCTTTTATTGTTCAGTGCCATGGCAGCATGCTACCCATGGAGGTGGAGGCCTAGTCCTGACTATTAGAGCCCTTTTGGGGTGGGGGTGTTGCATGCCAAGAGTAGTTTACAATTTATTTGGTGTATGTCACACTCCCATATAGGCTACCTCCCAACTGGCAGACCGGGTGCTAAGAGTTTAATGATCGATAGGGTACCCGTCGTTAAATCAGTACCTTGGTTCATTGACCAATCACACGCAAGCCCGCCAAAGCTGAAGCAACGTGGTTCACTTGCAGTAAGCACTGGCAGACTTGCCTACCTGCTGGTTGAGTATGGTGCACTCTCTCTGGCTTCTACTTTGCCATCTGTCACTGTGGTGTACACTTATTATTATTCTAACTGAACATATTGTACATAGTGTACATACCTGTATATAGTAGGTGAAGGCAAATATACATTATAGTCTACTGCTGATTTTGTTTCCTCCAATTCCCATTACGACCAGGTCTCACAGGCCATTTATTACCTGTGTTCATAATACTACGTTACTATCATGAACGTCAACCAGGACAATGGCTTGTCCTGAATGCATTGCTAGTTATATTTTCATTGTTGTGTCATTGCTTGAGTTATCTTTGACAACTATTGCCTAGACGATGGTCATTACGGCTGAGCGTCTCCTCTACTCCACCAGTCAAGGATACTTTAGTCCATACAATAACTGAAAATAAACTCTGTGTAGATATATATATATATATATATATATATATATATATATATATATATATATATATATATATATATATATATATATATATATATATAACTTTTTTGTTTTTTTTCCCAATTAAACATCTGTGTCATAAATCGAAGAACTTTTGTTTAGAAACAATGAAACAGTCCCTCATTCCTCTCAGTTTTCAAAAAAGGTCACCCCTAAATAAAAACTATGAATCACCATATATCTGCGTTACTACTTATAAGTAGCAACTCAGGAAAGTACTAATTGGCAATTCAAATTAATGAAAAATATGAGTCACCATATATTTACGTAACTAATCATAAGTAGCAACTCAGAAAATTACTAAATGGCATCGAGTGAGAGTGATAGTGAATGTGAAGGAGCGAGTATGAAGATGAAGATGAAAGTGCTTCTCCACCAACCAGAAAACACAACACAAGTAAAGTTGCAACCAATTTGGTGACATCCACAAAAGTATCAACCAGTAAAGTGGCCAAGATATGCAAACAGTTGTCACTTGACGTCACTGACATTGCTACAACAAGTGGAGCAGCAACTTACAAGTCAACAAGTGGAGCAGCAACTTACAAGTCAACAAGTGGAGCAGCAACTTACAAGTCAACAAGTGGAGCAGCAACTTACAAGTCAACAAGTGGAGCAGCAACTTACAAGTCAACAAGTGGAGCAGCAACTTACAAGTCAACAAGTGGAGCAGCAACTTACAAGTCAACAAGTGGAGCAGCAACTTACAAGTCAACAAGTGGAGCAGCAACTTACAAGTCAACAAGTGGAGCAGCAACTTACAAGTCAACAAGTGGAGCAGCAACTTACAAGTCAACAAGTGGAGCAGCAACTTACAAGTCAACAAGTGGAGCAGCAACTTACAAGTCAACATACAAAGAGACTGATAAATTGAAGGAGGAAATGATTGAAAAGTTACAAATAGAAGAATTGTCTTAACATTTCGATGGAAAGCGCATTGAGGAAAATGAGTATCAGGTATTATTACTTAAAAATGAAACAACCGAAGTAAAATTGGATGTACTGCATTTGAAAGATGGCGACGCTGAAACTGTTCCTGAAGGAATGACAAAAGTTATTGATGAATACAACTTATGGAATGTAATAAAGATGATCATTGTTGATACAACAAACATTATCACAGTGACAAACAAGCAGATCTGTTGTCAAACTGCAAGTAATGTTCTCAGAGAAGGGGATTAGCAAACCACAATATATCAGTTGTCAGCATCACGTTCTGGACAGGATTCTCCGTTTGGTAATGGATGAAAATCTTGGTGCTAAAACCAGTTCTCCAAACATGGAGTATCCATTTGTATCCCAACTGGTGAAGAATTATGAGGAACTAAAGGCACAGTTTGTTAATGGAACAGAAGAGATCCTCCATAAATCAGGATGGAGAGATGATATGAAGTTTTTGTACCATCTAACACGAGTGTTTAGATTCTTTGAAGAAAAGATCACTTTCCTTTAATTAACTTTCAAAAATTCCAAACATCAGCAATGCTAGATGTGGAATTCAAGAGTCATTCTAGCTATTCTTGCATTCATTCTTATACCTACAAGACTTTGGAGAAGATATGCAGATTTATTTCATACACCTGGGCAGATTATTGGTTTACTGATCAGATGTACGATGAAATGACTTCAAGAATTTGTCAGAAATATTGAAACCTTACAAAAAAACACTGAACTCATTGAAAAATCACTGGAAACAAGAGCCGTCCGCACTCAATATACCAAAAAGTAATCAGTGTGCTGAACGTGCAAGCAAAGTTATGCAGGAACTGATGCTGCTGCACAAACAAAAACTAACTACAACTTCGGTTTATTCTAAGCGATAAATAGTAATACACATACAAACATGATAACAATGATGCTGTAAGCTGTTTTATTTGTTATTAAAATTAATATTAATGCATTCAAGTTACTTGTTTTCGTTACTCGTTTTTTTTTCATTTAGGGGAGATATTTTTAAAAAGATATTGAAATGAAAGGTCATTTCTTTTCTTTTAGGCAAAAGTTCATCTGATTAAGTTACAGGAATATAACGTTGTAAAAAAGTTATAACCTTAATATATACATACTTACACACACACACACACACACACACACATTTATATATATATATACGTATATATATATATATATATATATATATATATATAAAATATATATATATATATATATATATATATATATATATATATATATAAAAATCACAGTAAACAGGTGATATCAAAATATGCAAGACAACCACTATGAAAAAATAGAGGAATTCCAAGCGCTTTCGTGACTACTCACATTATCAAGGAACTATAAAAGGAAACATGACAAGCAGGCTTATAAAGGGGCAGAACACACCTCACAGTCACATCACACTAACAAAGACCACATCATACTAACAAAGACCACACCTCACAGTAGCGTAACATCGCACGACTCTGTGAAGAGGAACATAAGAAAGGACCTGAAACTTTTCCCAAAAATTAAGATTAGTCCAATTTATCATTAAATTCTTCCCAAATTTTATTAATTATAAATGAATCCAATTTATATAAACCAAAAGAAATATTCATATTATTTTCAAAACTGCTTTTAATGAAACATGATTCTATATATTCTCTCAACCATGGACTTGCTTGATACAACTTCTCAGCATTTTGAAAATCAATGGATGGTAAAATCTCTCACATGAATAAACAGAGCATTAGAATCTTGTCCAGTTCTAATGCTATATTTATGTTGTTTTAATCTTAGTTCAAGACTTTTACCAGTTTGACCATAATAAACTTTATCGCATATTTTACAGGGAATCTTATAGACACATCCGTCAGCATTTTGGGGGGAATTTTTTATCAAAAGTCTTTTTACTGTATCAAGATTTTTAAATACAACTTTGATATTAAAATTCTTACGTATTTGTAGTCCAGAGTTCATAGATGAAGAAATCTCTAAAATTTATGAAATAGCTAATGATTTAAAATACCCAAGAAACATAATTGATAAATCTTTTAAAATAGCTAGAAATACTTTTTACAATCCAAAAAGGGACAACCAACCTTATTCAACCAAAAATATGTTGGTTCTCCCTTACCATGAAAACTTGGTTGTTATGCCTTCCTTTCTTAAGAATTTTAATATCAAAGTTGTATTTAAAAATCTTGATACAGTAAAAAGACTTTTGATAAAAATTCCCCAAAATGCTGACGGATGTGTCTATAAGATTCCCTGTAAAATATGCGATAAAGTTTATTATGGTCAAACTGGTAAAAGTCTTGAACTAAGATTAAAACAACATAAATATAGCATTAGAACTGGACAAGATTCTAATGCTCTATTTATTCATGTGAGAGATTTTTACCATCCAATTGATTTTCAAAATGCTGAGAAAGTTGTATCAAGCAAGTCCATGGTTGAGAGGAATATAATAGAATCATGTTTCATTAAAAGCAGTTTTGAAAATAATATGAATATTTCTTTTGGTTTATATAAATTGGATTCATTTATAATTAATAAAATTTGGGAAGAATTTAATGATAAATTGGACTAATCTTATTTCTTGGGAAGAGTTTCAGGTCCTTATGTTTCTCTTCACAGAGTCGTGTGTTGTTACGCTACTGTGAGGTGTTGTCTTTGTTAGTGTGATGTGACTGTAAGGTGTATTCTGCCCCTTTATAAGCCTTCTTGTCATGTTTCCTTTTATAGTTCCTTGATAATGTGAGTAGTCACGAAAGCGCTTGGAATTCTCTATTTTTCATAGTGGTTGTCTTGCATATATATATATATATATATATATATATATATATATATATATATATATATATATATATATATTTTAATATGGATATGTAAACTGTAATAAAGGGTCGATCACCATGCCCAGCCCTTCTAGGGCAGGGTAGGTGCCAAGGCTGGAGCTTGCTACCATCTGCAGCTCGTAAGCCTGCCCTTCCCGTTAGGGAAGGTGGCAGACCAGAGAGGCCTAGCATCAATCTACCTCCATGCCTTGTGCTGGTGGGGAATGTGGCTAGGCCTGGGGCCAGTCTGTCCCGCCGATGAGGGGTATCCCCTCCCATGGGAGACATAGGTCTCTGACACTCCCACCAGGGAGCCGGAGCCGGGTTGCCATCTGGTAAAGACCCGGGCCGGGAGAATTCCCGGTGAATCAACACCTCCTCCTCCTGTAATAAACACTTGTTAATGGTAAATAATAACGCAGATGGAGACAGAAACACAGAATAATAATTGGTCTGTATATATGGAGATTCTTCTGGGATCCTCTTCAGCAGATGTATAAATGAAATGAGAACTAGAATATATAGGGAAGGTTACACCTGGTACACGTGATTGTAGGGACGCATCAAGCAGTGGCTGGGTGAGAACACAGGTCCTGAAGTGAAGCTAAAAATTTGGGTAGGAAGTTCCTTTGTGCTATGTAAACCCTGATGGTGTGCTGGTGTTCTGTGTTAGGTTGGACGATGGTATGTTCTTCTTGAGGGTGAATTTTGAAGTGATGTCTGGTTTCCAGTGTCTCTGTGAGACGTTGATATTGGAAGTGGTAGCTATGAGGACAGAGTCTAGGATTTTGCGTTTGTGTGATTTGTGTTTGATGGTGGCAGCTTCCCAGTGAATATTGTGATTGTTGATGCTGACATGTTCAAAAATGGCTGTATTATCCTGGCCCTGATATCCTTCACAAAAGGTGAACTGAAATTTATTTAGCGTGATTTAACGGGTACAAAAATTTCACACTATTTTCCATCTAAAATGGTCAAATCTGCTCCACCACTGAGGGTTTGGAGATTATCCCACCAATTCCACGATACTTGGAATGGGTTCAATAACTCTGGATATAGGGAACATGAACACTCCAATTGCTCCTAGAATTTGGTCATCGTTACCATAGTACCCATCCGGGGATATTTAACAAATAGGCAGAGTCTATCTCACTATCAGCACACGGAGGGTTGAGCCTCCATCACTCCCACTGTCACTGGCAAGACAGTGATGGAGTGAGTAATGATGAGTGTTTCTTCGTTTTAGGGGTCACCCTCCCTCGGTGGGAAACGGCCGATGTGTTTATAATAAAAAACTAGTATTATATTTTTTCTGATTTTTTTTTCGGTTTATCTTAGGTCATTTACACGTTACTAGATATGAAAAATTGTATTTATGTGTACCTGTACCTAAATATACTTACTTAATTTCAGGTGAGAAACATGCAGCTCTGCACAATGGCCACAAGGAAGGAACCGAGGAGGAGGCGGCCGCTGTGGCTGTCAGCTCCGCCCACTGCCTCTCCCCTCACTTCCTCATTGGCTACTGCTCCTTGTTGGCACTCTTACGCCACGCCCACTGCCTCTCACCTCACCTCCTCATTGGTTGCTGCTCCTTGTTGACACTTTTACGCCACGCCTACTGCCTCTCACCTCACCTCCTCATTGGCTACTGCTACTTGTTGACACTCTTACGCCACGCCCACTTTGAATGTGTAAACAGCGGCAGTTGCTGGTGGTTATGAGTGACGGAATATTCACGTGTGCTGTGTTACGTGAGCGACAGCTTCACTGGCTTTCATATGGTATATGTGGCAGTACTATTGAGATTATCTCAACAGTTAGTGAAAAGGCTGTAATAGGTAGCTTCAGGTTTGTGTGTAATCTTGCTGTCTGATGTTGCAGAGTTCCACTTGCTTTGCAGTGCCTGGAACAGTGAGCAATACGGACAGATTCAGTCACTGCCAATCGGTACCGTGCGTCCGTCGGTGCTGAGATGACGGCAGAGGAGTGGCGGAGGAAGAAAGAGAGATGCAAAGAAAAGACAGCACGAAAATCAACGTTCAAATTACAACATTCAGAGCGTTTGTTTACCAGAGTCCCACTAGAAGAGTGGAAAACCAGACTGGGTGCTGCAAAGGCTTGCTGAGAATGGAAGAACCAGACTGGGTGCTACAGAGGCTTCTGGGAGAGTGGAACAACCAGACTGTGTGCTACAGAGGCTTCTGGAACAGTGGAAGGACCAGACTGGGTGCTACAGAGGCGTCTGGTAGAGTGGAAGGACAAGACTGGGTGCTACAGAGGCGTCTGGTAGAGTGGAAGGACCAGACTGGGTGCTCCACAGGATTCCTGTAGAGTGTAAGAACCAAATTGTGTGCTACAGAGGCTTTTGGTAGAGTGGAAGGACCAGACTGGGTGCTACAGAGGTTTCTGGTAGAGTGGAAAGACCAAAATGGGTGCTACAGAGGCTTCTGGTAGAGTGGAAGGACCAGACTGGGTGCTACAGAGGCTTCTGGTAGAGTGGAAGTACCAGACTAGGTGCTACAGAGGTTTCTGGTAGAGTGGAAGGAGCAGACTGGGTGCTACAGAGGTTTCTGGTAGAGTGGAAGGACCAGACTGGGTGCTACAGAGGCGTCTGGTAGAGTGGAAGGACAAGACTGGGTGCTACAGAGGCGTCTGGTAGAGTGGAAGGACCAGACTGGGTGCTGCACAGGATTCCTGTAGAGTGTAAGAACCAAATTGTGTGCTACAGAGGCTTGTGGTAGAGTGGAAGGACCAGACTGGGTGCTACAGAGGTTTCTGGTAGAGTGGAAAGACCAGAATGGGTGCTACAGAGGCTTCTGGTAGAGTGGAAGGACCAGACTGGGTGCTACAGAGGCTTCTGGTAGAGTGGAAGTACCAGACTAGGTGCTACAGAGGTTTCTGGTAGAGTGGAAGGACCAGACTGGGTGCTACAGAGGTTTCTGGTAGAGTGGAAGGACCAGACTGGGTGCTACAGAGGTTTCTGGTAGAGTGGAAGGACCAGACTGGGTGCTACAGAGGTTTCTGGTAGAGTGGAAGGACCAGACTGGGTGCTACAGAGGTTTCTGGTAGAGTGGAAGGACCAGACTGGGAGCTACAGAGGTTTCTGGTAGAGTGGAAGGACCAGACTGGGAGCTACAGAGGTTTCTGGTAGAGTGGAAGGACCAGACTGGGTGCTACAGAGGTTTCTGGTAGAGTGGAAGGACCAGACTTGGTGCTACAGAGGTTTCTGGTAGAGTGGAAGGACCAGACTGGGTGCTACAGAGGCTTCTGGTAGAGTGGAAGGGCCAGACTGGGAGCTACAGAGGTTTCTGGTAGAGTGGAAGGACCAGACTGGGTGCTACAGAGGTTTCTGGTAGAGTGGAAGGACCAGACTGGGTGCTACAGAGGTTTCTGGTAGAGTGGAAGGACCAGACTGGGTGCTACAGAGGCTTCTGGTAGAGTGGAAGGGCCAGACTGGGTGCTACAGAGGCTTCTGGTAGAGTGGAATGACCAGACTGGGTGCTACAGAGGCTTCTGGTAGAGTGGAAGGACCAGACTGGGTGCTACAGAGGCTTCTGGTAGAGTGGAAGGACCAGACTGGGTGCTACAGAGGCTTCTGGTAGAGTGGAAGGACCAGACTGGGTGCTACAGAGGCTTCTGGTAGAGTGGAAGGACCAGACTGGGTGCTACAGAGGCTTCTGGTAGAGTGGAAGGACCAGACTGGGAGCTACAGAGGGTTCTGGTAGAGTGGAAGGCCAGACTGGTGCACAGAGGTTTCTGTTAGAGTGGAATGACCAGACTGGGTGCACAGAGGCTTCTGGTAGAGTGGAAGGACCAGACTGGTGCACGAGCTTTAGAGTGGAAGGACCAACTGGTGCCAAGTAGGGCTTCGGTTTTATGTTGGGCCAACTGGGTAGCTAGAGGCTCAGAGTGGAATGACCAGACTGGTGCACGAGGCTCCAGAGGGAAGGACCAACTGCCAGAGGTGAGTGAAGGACCAGACTGTGCAGAGCTGGAGGAAGGACCAGACTTGAGCTTTGGAGTGAAGACCAGATGGAGCTACAGAGGGTTCTGGAGGGTGCTGCAAATATGTTATCTGTTATATGGATACGAGTCAGGCATTAACTGATCAATGATATAGACTACACGGTAAACTGCAAGTAGGCTTGTTACTGGCACTGTATATGAGCCACAGTCCACTCACCGCCAGACATCCTTTACGTGACCTACCTCACAACATTCTTCACAAGAAAACATGAAATTAGCAATGTACATTATTATTATTATTATTATTATTATTATTATTATTATTATTATTATTATTATTATTATTATTATTATTATTATTATTAGGGAAATTTCATGGAGGAGAGTCTAGGTAAACTTTCCAGGAAATGTTAAAGAAGGTTGAAAATATAGTTTGCGTTCTTATATGTGACCTAGAGGAGTTAGGAGCCCCATGGGTGATTATGGTGTGACCTGGGTGAGTCAGAAGTCCCTTGTATGATTATGATGTGGCCTGGGTGAGTCAGGACTCCCCTAGATAATTATGGTGTGACCTGGGTAAGTCATGAGTCCCCTAAGCGAGTATGGTGTGACATGGGTGAGTCAGGAGCCCCTGGGTGAGTATAGTATGACGTGGGTGAGTCAGGAGTCCTCTAGGGTGAGTATGGTGTGACCTACGAGCAGCTGGAAGACTGCTGTGTGCTACAAGAGTGACAGAGACCAGAAGACAAATTCAGTGATAACACGGAGTGAGCCACCAGTAAATGCTGACTCAGAGCCAAGGAAATGGATGGAAAATGACTACCAACTGCAGTAAACTGAATGCTGAATGGCATTTAGCATTTAGCAGAGGAGCCTGCTAGCTCTTCGCCATTGAACTCAAGAAGCGTTCTCTGATAAGGGAATATCGCCAGCCTTTAATGTGACGATGGTGTGAAGATCTGGATGGTCTGGTAAGTGATTTTGCGAGACAGAGAGAACTTATGAGGCAATGGAAGCGACAACTGCTTGTTACTAAGTGTTGGAAATGCTAGCTGACCGCTAGTCAGTCACCCTGGCAACATACATCTCCCTCCTACAAACGAAAGGCAATCATTGATGCGCACACATCTCTATCACTAATAATGAAGCAATGCACAGTTCTGTGCAAGTAATTAGGCGGGGTACAGCTCTGTACTAAAGCAACTAGTTAGTGTACAGATCTGAACTAAGAGTGTTAAGACAGTGTACAAATCTGTACCCCGCGCATCAAAATGAAGCAATGACACTACACCGTGATTGAAATGCATTGTAATACAAGTACTTGCAGCTGCTCAATTTCGTGATTTTGATGATGAGTTTGAGTGGACGCACTCTAGCATGGTGTACCTCTGCTGAGCACTGTTGACTTCTTCATGTGTGTGTGTCGCAGATATCCCATTACTATGTTGCGCCACCATGTGCGCAGATGAGATCCATGTCTGTGCTGTGGACACACACACACACACATACACACACACACACAACACACACACACAAGCACGTAAAGAAACTAGAGAAAGTGCAAAGGTTTGCGACAAGGTTGAGGGAAATAGGACTCACAACACTGAAGGAAAGAAGGGTCAGAGGAGACATGATAACGACATACAAAATACTGCGGGGAATCGACAAGGTAGACAGTGACAGGATGTTCCAGAGAGGGAACACAGAAACAAGGGGACACAACTGGAAGCTGAAGACTCAGATGAGTCAAAGGGATGTTAGGAAGCATTTCTTCAGCCACAGAGTAGTCAGGAAGTGGAATAGTCTAGATAAAGATATAGTGGAGGCAGGAACCATACATAGTTTTAAGACAAGGTATGATAAAGCTCATGGAGCAGGGAGAGCAGAGACCCAGTAGCGGACAGCGAAGAGGCGGGGCCAGGAGCTGAGTCTCGACCCCTGCAACCACAATTAGGTGAGTACACATACAGGATGAACCAGCAAGACTGGACCTCATATTCACCTTGAGTAATTCAGACATTGAGAACATCACATATGAAAGGCCCCTTGGGGCTAGATATCATGTGGCCCTGAGCTTCGAATACATAGAAGAGTTACAAATGGAGAGGGAAGCAGGAAGAGTAGGATGGAAGAAGCCAAACTACAAAAGCAGGGACTACACATGCATGAGGAATTTCCTGCATGAGGTTCAATGGGAAAGAGAACTGGTGGGAAAATCAGTAAATGAAATGATGGAATACGTGACAACAAAATGAAAGGAGGCAGAGGAGAGGTTCATACCCAAGGGCAACAGAAATACTGGGAAGACCAGAACGAGCCCTTGGTTCACCTAAAGGTGTAGAGAGGCCAAAACTAAGTGCGCTAGAGAATGGAAAAAGTATAGAAGACAAAGGACCCAGGAAAATAAAGAGATTAGCCGAAGAGCCAGAAACGAATATGCACAGATAAGGAGGGAGGCCCAGCGGCAATGCAAAAATGACATAGCATCGAAAGCCAAGTCTGACCCGAAGCTGTTGTAAAGCCACATCAGAAGGAAAACAACAGTCAAGGACCTGGTAATCAGACTGAGAAAGGAAGGAGGGGAGTTCACAGGAAACGACCAAGAAGTATGTGAAGAGCTCAACATGAGGTTTAAGGAAGTAATTTCAGTGGAGACAGAAAGGACTCTGCAAAACCGGAATGTTGGGGTACGCCAACAAGTGCTGGACACAATACACACAACTGAGGAGGAGGTGAAGAATCTGTAAGTGAACTAGATACCTCAAATTCTGTGGAACCGGACATCTCTTTGTGGGTCCTGAGAGAGGGAGCAGAGGCACTGTGTGTGCCACTAACAACAATCTTCAATACATCTACCGAAACAGGGCGACTACTTGAGGTGCAGAAGACAGTAAATGAAGTCCCAATTTTTAAGAAAGGAGACAGGCACGCAGCATTAAATTACAGACCAGTGTCACTGACATGTGACACTGGAGAAGGTTTTCAGAAGAGTGTAGGAGCACCTAGAAAGAAATGAACTTATCAACGACAAATAGCACGGTTTCAGGGAAGGAAAATCCTGTGTCACAAACCTACTGAAGTTATATGACAAGGTGACGAAAGTAAGACAAGAGAGAGAGAGGAGTTGGGAGATTGCATTTTCTTGTACTGCAAGAAGGCTTTCGACACAGTTCCATACAATAGATTAGTGCAAAAGATAGAGGATCAGGCAAGTATAACTGGAAAGGCTCTGCAATGGATAGAGAATACCTCACAGGAAGGCAACAACGAGTCATTGTACGTGACAAGATATCAGAGTGGGCGCCTGTGATGAGCGGGATTCCACAGGGATCAGTCCTAGGACCAATGCTGTTTCTGGTATATGTGAATGACAGCGGAAGGGATAGACTTAGAAGTGTCCCTGTTTGCTGACGATGTGAAGCTAATGAGGAGGATTCAATCTTACAAGGATCAGGCAGGACTAAAAAGGGAGCTGGACAGACTGCAAGCCTGGTACAGCAACTGGCTCCTGGAATTTAACACCACCAAGGGCAAAGTCATGAAGATTGGGGAAGGGCAAAGAACACTGCAGACAAAGTACAGGCTATGAGGTCAGAGGCTGCAAACCTCGCTCAAGGAAAAGGATCTTGAGGTGAGTATAATACTGAGCACATCTCCTGAGGCGTACATCAACCAAATAACTGCTGCAGCATATAGGCACCTAGCGTTCCGACACCTCATTAAGGAATCGTTCAAGACTCTGTACACCGTGTACGTCAGGCCCATATTAGAGTATGTAGCACCTGTTTGAAACCCACAGCCACTCAAGCACATCAATAAATTAGAGAGAGAGTACAAAAGTTTGCATCAAAACTAGTCCAGAAGCTAAGAGGTATGTCCTACTAGGAGAGGTTTAGGGAAATCGACCTGACGACACTGGAGGACAGAAGGGATAGGGAGGACATGATAACGACATATAAAATGCTGAGAGGAACTGACAAGGTGGATAGGGACAGGATGTTTCAGAGATAGGATACACCAACAAGGGGTCACAATTGGAAGTTGAAGATTCAGATGAATTACAGGGATGTTAGGAAGTATTTCTTCAGTTACAGAGTTGTCAGGAAGTGGAACAATCTGGAGAGTGAATTAGTGGAGGCATGAACCATACATAGCTTTAAGAAGAGGTCTTCTCTCTCGCTGCTCATGAAGCAGGGAGAGAGTGGACCTAGTAGCGACCAGTGAAGAGGCTGGGCTAGGAGCTATGACTCGACACCTGCAACCACAATTAGACGAGTACAGTTAGGTGAATACACACACAAACACACACACACAGGAGATAGACACGAAGCATTAAACTACAGACCAGTGTCACTGACATGTATAGTATGCAAAGTCTCGGAGAAGATAATCAGGAGAAGAGTGGTGGAACACCTAGAAAGGAATGAGCTTATCAACGACACCCAACAAGGTTTCTGTGACGGGAAATCCTGTGTCACAAACCTACTGGAGTTCTATGACAGGGTGACAGCAGTAACACAAGAGAGAGAGGGGTGGGTAGATTGTGTTTTCTTGGACTGTAAGAAGGCATTTGATGCAGTTCCACCAAAGAGATTAGTGCAAAAGTTGGAGGACCAGGCAGGTATAACAGAGAAGGTACTGTAATGGATCAGGGAATACCTGTCAAGAAGACAACAGCGAGTCATGGTACGTGGCGAGGCATCAGAGTGGGCGCCTGTGACGAGCGGGGTTCGACAGGGGTCAGTCCTAGGACCGGT
The DNA here is from genome assembly GCA_009830355.1 of Cherax destructor. Taxonomy (NCBI): domain Eukaryota; kingdom Metazoa; phylum Arthropoda; class Malacostraca; order Decapoda; family Parastacidae; genus Cherax; species Cherax destructor. The sequence goes on along the minus strand of WNWK01021246.1, from coordinate 2,468 downwards.
GCTGTTTCTGGTATTTGTGAACGACCTGACGGAAGGAATAGACTCAGAATAGACTGCAGATGATGTGAAGTTGATGAGAAGAATTCAATCGGACGAGGACCAGGCACAACTACATAGGGATCTGGACAGGCTGCAGGCCTGATCCAGCAACTGGCTCCTGGATTTCAACCCCACCAAGTGCAAAGTCATGAAGATTTTGTAAGGGCAAAGAAGACCGCAGATGGAGTACAGTCTAGGGGGCCAGAGACTACAAACCTCACTCAAGGAAAAGGATCTCGGGGTGAGTATAACACTGGGCACATCTCCTGAGGTGCACATCAACCAAATAACTGCTGCACCTTACGGGCGACTAGCAAACATAAGAACAGCATTCAGACATCTCAATAAGGAATCGTTCAGAACCCTGTACATCGTGTACGTTAGGCCTTTATTGGAGTATGCAGCACCAGTTTGGAATCCACACCTAGCCAAGCACGTACGGAAATTAGAGAAAGTGCAAATGTTTGCAACAAGACTGGTCCCGGAGCTAAGGGGTATGTCCTACGAGGAGAGGTTAAGGAAAATCAACCTGACGACACTGGAGGACAGGAGAGATACGGGAGGATATAATAACGACATATAAAATACTGAGAGGAATCGACAAGGAGGACAGAGACAGAATGTTCCAGAGATGGGACACAGCAAAAAGAGGTCACAATTGGAAGTTGAAGACTCAGATGAATCACAGGGATGTTAGGAAGTAATTTTTCAATCACAGAGTTGTCAGGAAGTGGAATAGTCGGGAAGTGATGTAGTGGAGGCAGGATCCATACATAGCTTTAAGAAGAGGTATGATAAAGTTAATGGAGCAGGAAGAGTGACCGAGTAGCGGCCAGTGAAGCGGCGGGGCCAGGAGCTTGACTCGACCCCTGCAACCACAACTAGATGAGTACACACACGTGTGTCCTATGGCTTGGTGCAACGCTGTCGCCTCACACGGGCGGAAGCGTTGACATCTCCTAACCTGCTGTCACGTTCACCTAGCAGGAGGTACCTGGGTGTTAGTCACTTACACCGTGTCCCTGTTCACCTAGCATTAAGTAGGTACCTGGGTGTTAGTCACTTTACACCTGCTGTCCCTGTTCACCTAGCATTAAGTAGGTACCTGGGTGTTAGTCACTTTACACCTGCTGTCCCTGTTCACCTAGCATAAGTAGGTACCTGGGTGTTAGTCACCTTAGACCTGCTGTCCCTGTTCACCTAGCAGAAAGTATGTACCTGGGTGTTAGTCACCTTACACCTGCTGTCCCTGTTCACCTAGCAAGAGTACCTGGGTTAGTCACCTTAGACCTGCTGTCCCTGTTCACCTAGCAGAAAGTAGGTACCTGGGTGTTAGTCACCTTACTCCTGCTGTCCCTGTTCACATAGTAGCAAGTAAGTACCTGGGTGTTAGTCACGTTACACCTCCTGTCTCTGTTCACCTGCACCAGGAAAATCACTAGGGAACGGATAGGCCTACACAGGACAATAAAAATTAGGTCAACTAGAAACTACAGTAAAGAAACACTGGTAAATATGCTACATAATTGTGACTGGTCAGTGATAACAAGTTGCATAGACGTAAATGATGTCTGGGAAAAATTCAGAACAATGTTCACTGCCATCCTTGATAATATTGTACCTGTTAAAGAGGTTAGAATTAAACGAAGAACTGAACCCTGGATGACTACTGAGATACATGTATTAGATAATATCAAATTCAGAGACCAGTTACTAAAAGGTTTTAAGGCAAACATACAAGATATTGCAGCGCTAAATGAATTCCAAAGGGTGAGGAACAGAGTGCAGAGGCTTATAAAAGGCGTAAAGGCAAGGCACTATTGCTCAAAAATCGAAGAGTACAAGAATAACCCCAGAAAGCTCTGGCAACAACTAAAACAGTTGGGGTATAGCCATAAACCCGTAGATAGATCTAACATACTAAATATCGATAACGAGGTATGCCACGAAACAACTAAAGTGGCAAATTGTTTTAATTCATACTATACAACTATCGTAACAACACTAGTAAGTAAGCTACCAGCTGCATCAAATGCCTTTAACACAGACTCTGATAAGTTTAAAACATACTATACCAATAAATGGGTAACTCCAAACAGTTGTCAATTAGTAAGTGTATCTCATGACTTCGTGCAAAAAGGACTAAGCAGGTTAAACCCAACTAAGAGCACCGGCCCAGATAACATCCCGTCTAAGTTCCTAAAAGATGGTGCCTCTGAACTGGCAATCCCCATTGCTCACATAATAAATTTGTCCATCACCACTAATACAGTACCAGAGGGGTTCAAGGAGGCCAGAGTTACTCCTATCTTCAAGAAAAATAGTAGGTCTGATGTCAGCAACTATAGGTCTGCTAATATCTTCAGTGTAATATCCAAAATTCTAGAGAGGGCGGTGTACTGTCAAGTAGTCAAGTATCTTAATGACAA
>WNWK01021245.1:0-34374 GCA_009830355.1 Cherax destructor | reverse complement strand
TGATGTATAAAGTTAATTTCCGCTGGACTTTGTTTTACACTTTGATATAAATCCCAAAACATTTGCTTTATTTCTTACTTGGGCATTGCTGACTTGGTTTGAGGTTGCTGCTAACCAAAACCCCCCAAATCCTTTTCACATTCTGTACGGCTGAGTTCAACATTATTAAGCTGGTAGGTGCTAGGGTTATGAACATTCCCGAGCTTTAGAACTTTGCATTTATCTACATTGAACTGCATCTGCCATTTTTCTGACCAGGAATTGAGTTTGTCTAAATCCTCCTGTAGTTCCCTGACATCTACGTCTGAATCGATTATCCTACCTATCTTCGTGTCATCAGCGAATTTGCTCATATCACTAGTAATTCCCTCGTCAAGGTCATTTATATATATTATAAACAACAACGGGCCCAAAACCGATCCCTGAGGAACGCCACTTGTTACAGATCCCCACTCCGATTTAACCCCATTTATGCACACCCTCTGCTTCCTATTGGTGAGCCATGACTCGATCCATGACAACACTTTTTCCCCAATGCAATGAGCTGCCACTTTCTTTAACAGTCTCTGGTGCGGTACTCTATCAAAAGCCTTACTAAAATCCAAATAAACAATATCGAATTCTTTATCATGATCAACTTCCTCAAAAGCCTTACTGAAAAAAATTAATAAATTAGTTAGGCAGGAACGGTCCCTGGTGAATCCATGTTGAGTATCATTAATCAAATTATGCCTATCGAGATGGCTTCTTATGTTATCAGCTATAATCGACTCTAGTAATTTGCCTACAATTGATGTTAGACTTATTGGGCTCTAATTTGATGGTAACGACTTGTCCCCTGCTTTAAAAATAGGAATTACATTAGCCATCTTCCACGTATCCGACACTACACCTGTTTGAAGAGATAGGTTAAAAATGTTAGTTAAGGGTTCACAGAGTTCCATTTTGCATTCCTTGAGAACCCTTGAAAAAAGCTCATCAGGACCTGGCGATTTATTTTGCTTCAAACGGTCTATCTGTTTGATAACCATTTCACTAGTGACTGTGATACTACATAATTTATCTTGTAGATGAATGGTTCAGAGAACCGACAAGTTATAAATTAGACACATATGCAACAGTTTATAATTTATCTTCTTCAGGCCCACTAAAATACCTAATTCTTGGGATATTATTAGTGTCTTCCTGAGTGAAAACCGAGAGAAAATAATTATTAAAAATAGAGCACATTTCATTCTCTTTGTCAGTAAGATACCCATAATTATTTTTAAGGGGACCTATATTATCTCTAACTTTTGTTCTATACACCTGGAAAAACTTTTTGGGTTAGTTTTCGAATCCCTAGCAACTTTAATTTCGTAGTCCCGTTTAGCTTTTCTTATCCTCTTTTTAACATCCCTCTTAATGTCAATATACTGATTCATAAGATGACCCTCACCTCTTTTGATACGCCTATAAATTCCTTTCTTCTGCCCTAAAAGATATTTGAGCCTATTATTCATCCATTTTGGGTCATTTCTACTTGATCTAATTTCTTTATATGGGATAAATGTTCTTTGGGCAGCCTGTATAGTGTTAAGAAAGCTGTCATATTGATAGCTCTCTTCGTTTCCCAGTCCACAGTTGATAAGTGTTCTCTAAGCCCATTATAATCTGCTAAGCGAAAGTCTGGGACTGTTACTGAATTATCCCTACTATCATACATCCATTCAATGCTAAAGGTAATAGACTTGTGGTCGCTTTGCCGAGTTCGTCTGTAATTTCTAAATTATTTACAAGGGATTCCTTGTTTGCCAGAACCAAGTCAAGTAGGTTATTTCCTCTTGTAGGTTCTGTCACAAACTGCTTCAAAAAACAATCCTGAACTATTTCTAAAAAGTCGTTTGATTCTAAATTACCTGTCAAGAAATTCCAATCAATCTGACTAAAGTTAAAGTCCCCTAGAATTACTACGTTATCGTGCCTTGTGGCCTTAAAAATTTCCTCCCAAAGTAGTTTCCCTTGTTCCCTATCTAAGTTTGGAGGACGGTATATCACGCCGTAAATAAATTTTTCACACCCCTCTGAAATTTCTATCTAGACAGACTCGGTATGTATTATTTCAGACTTTTTAACCCGTTTTTATGCAACAATTTAAATGATCATGGACATAGAGTGCCACCCCACTCCCCTTCCCGATACTTCTGTCTACTTGGAACAATTAAAAACCCTGAATGTGACATTCGGCAGGCAAGTCCCGATTTTTCATATTAAACCACGTCTCAGTTAATGCAAAAACATCAATATTACTTGCACTTGCAACTAATCTCAACTCGTCCATCTTATTTCTCGCACTACGACTATTAGTATAAAAAATGTTCAGAAAACCTCCCTTCTCTTTACTCTTCCTGCTCATTTCTGTTTTTCCCTTATACCTATTACTGTCCTTGTCACCTAGTGCCACTGACTCTCCAATATCCACCTTATTCTGCCTATTGCTAGTTCCCCTAAAATTCATAACTTTACTACACTGGGACTTCACTGTTTTTTCCCCATAACCCATACCACTAACTTTTTCTAGTTTAAAGCCCTAACAGCTCCCTCCACTGCAGTTGCTAGTGCCCCATCCCTGGCATACATGTCATTTCTGCCATAGAAGAGGTCCCAGTTGTCAATGAATGTTACTGCATTTTCCTTACAGTATTTGTCCAGCCAGCAATTGACACCAATTGCCCTGGACAACCATTCATTTCAAACTCCTCTCCTTGGCAAAATACCACATATGACAGGGTTCCCACCCTTCTTCCTAATTCTATCTATTGCTGACCTATAGCTGCTAATCAGCTATTCAATCCTACGCCTGTTAACATCGTTGCCTCCAGCACTGAGACAGATAACAGGATTGCTCCCATTACCTCTCATGATGTCGTCCAGACGGCTAACAATATCCTTCATCCCAGCCCCAGGATAACACACCCTCTGCCTCCTATTCCTATCCTTAAGAAAAAATTCCCTATCCATAAACCTAATCTGACTGTCCCCAACTAAAACAATGTTCTTACCTCGACTGGCGGTGTGCATGACGTTCTCGACGGTCTTTGTAGAGATGGTCTTCACTGGGATGTCTTCACATTCGTCTGATAACAAGGAAAAAGAGTTCCTGGTTTTCACAGCAGTCTCCTGGACCTTCTTAAACTTCAGCTTCGTCCCTTCAGATCCGACTAGCATCCATTCGTTGGTTTGATCATCGGCGACATTGTTCCGGGATAATCCTTGCATATACCCTTCAAACGTTGAATTTCTCTTCTAGCTTCCGTTAATTCCGCCTTAAGTTGGAGATACAGCTGCTCGTAGTCGAGAGAAGCCATCATCCAATCTCAGGTAGCTAAGAACGGAAACACAGTAGAAAAGTCTTCACAGAGCAAAAACGGTTCAGTCCACAGAGAGTACACTAGACCCGTCCTCACTGAGCTAAGTACACGTCACCACTGATACAAATGGAGTGGCGTTGTGAAGGAAGACAAACTCAATATCTCCTGTTTTCTCTGGTATAAACACCAACAGAAGCCCAAACAGGGACACTTGAAAGCATTCATCTTTGAAGAAGGTTTAAAGGAGTTCGTGGGTACGTTCTTCCTCTGTTATCCACGGCAAATGAGATGATTGACCGTTGAACGGTAACATCGCAAACCCCATTCCATACGCCATATCGTTGAGCAATGACAGTACAGTGGACACCATCCATAAGTTTGTTTACATAAAGGACACTGATAATACTACGACTGGGTCCACTGAAGAGACCAGCAGTGCTGTTTGTGTACGTCCTCTCCACGGCCCTTACACTGACCTCGTAACCATAACTCAATTCATCTCGTACTACAAGACAGTTCTACGAGTCACCCACTTCTACTTCTATGACTTGGCTGTCAGTGCCGAAGTCAGGAAGCTCTTGGGTCGCCTCTCAGAGGCTGTCAACATTGAGATACTCTCCTGGAACGTACCATCAAGTGACTGGTGGCAACTATGGGATTTAGGGTCCCTCACTGCTCTCAACGATTGTGTTTATCGTAGTTCATCTCGCCATAGCTACGTAGCTATCGTAGACCTGGATGAGTTCATAGTACCCAGACTACCTGCTACGAACCTCGCTGAGATTTACAGCAGTTTTAAAACACAAACGCGGCCAAGCGGGTGATGCTGCGGGTGAGAGTGCCACAGAACTTGACAGACGCATGCCTTTCTGACATCATCACGACGCCAAATGACTTCGAAAAGGCAATAAATGACATGCCCATGCACTCCGCTCCAGGCCCAGACTCATGGAACTCCGTGTTCATCAAGAACTGCAAGAAGCCCCTATCACATGCTTTTAACATCCTATAGAGAGGGAGCATGGACACTGGGATCGTCCCGCAGCTACTAAAAACAACAGACATAGCCCCGCTCCACAAAGGGGCAGTAAAGCAATAGCAAAGAACTACAGACCAATTGCGCTAACGTCCCATATCATAAAAATCTTTGAAAGGGTTCTAAGAAGCAAGATCGCCACCCATCTTGATACCCATCAATTGCACAACCCAGGACAGCATGGGTTTAGAGCAGGCCGCTCCTGTCTGTCCCAACTACTGGACCACTACGACAAGGTCCTGGATGCTCTAGAAGATAAGCAGAATGCAGATGTTATATACACAGATTTTGCAAAAGCCTTTGACAAGTGTGACCATGGTGTAATAGCACACAAAATGCGTGATAAAGGAATAACAGGAAAAGTTGGTAGATGGATCTATAATTTCCTAACATGTAGAACACAAAGAGTAGTAGTCAACAGAGTAAAGTCTGAGGCAGCTACTGTGAAAAGCTCTGTTCCACAAGGCACAGTACTTGCTCCCATCCTATTCCTCATCCTCATATCAGACATTGACAGGGATATAAGCCACAGTGCTGTGTCTTCCTTTGCAGATGACACCCGAATCTGTATGACAGTGTCCACCGTTGAAGACACTGCAAGACTCCAAGCAGACATAAACCAAATCTTTATATGGGCTGCAGAAAACAATATGAAGTTCAATGATGAGAAATTTCAATTACTCAGATACGGAAAACGTGAAGAAATTAAAATCTCATCGGAGTACAAAACTAATTCCAACCACACAATAGAGCGAAAACTAATGTCAAAGACCTGGGAGTGATCATGTCAGAGGATCTCACCTTCAAGGACCATAACAATGTAGCAATTGCATCTGCTCGAAAAATGACAGTATGGATAATGAGAACCTTCAAAACCAGGGATGCCAAGCCCATGTTGACACTTTACAGATCGCTTGTTCTATCTAGGCTGGAATATTGCTGCACACTAACTGCACCTTTCAAGGAGGGTGAAATTGCTGACCTTGAAAATGTGCAGAGAAAGGCACCGCACGCATAAGTGCGATAAACCACCTCAACTACTGGGAACGCTTGAAGTTCCTAAACCTGTACTCTCTAGAACGCAGGCGGGAGAGATACATTATTATATACACATGGAAAATTCTCGAGGGCTTAGTACCAAACTTGCACACAAAAATCACTCCGTACGAAAGCAAAAGACTCGGCAGGCGATGTAACATCCCCCCAATGAAGAGCAGGGGTGCCACTAGCACGTTGAGGGACAACACAATAAGTGTGAGGGGCCCAAGATTGTTCAACTGCCTCCCAGCATACATCAGGGGGATTACCAACAAGCCCCTGGCTGTCTTCAAGCAGGCACTGGACAGGCACCTCAAGTCGGTACCTGATCAGCCGGGCTGTGGTTCGTATGTTGGACTGCGTGCGGCCAGCAGTAACAGCCTGGTTGATCAGGCTCTGGTCCAACATGAGGCCTCGTCACAGACCGGGCCGCGGGGGCGTTGACCCCTGGAATTCTCTCCAGGTAAACTTGTGATGTAGTCAGTGTGCTGTGAGGTCTACTTAAGCAGCCACACCTGCCCTTGGTAAATAGCTGTCAGACCACGCCTCTCGGATTAAGGCTCAGGTCTTTTGTCTTTTGGACTAGTGTCAGGACGGCGTCAGGTCAAGCACATGGTGCACTCCTCATTGGGGGGATGCTTGGAGGACCATATAAGGCCGAGGAAACAACTAGAGGGGGTGATTCTGGCGGAGCTCTGGGCTGGGGACATTCGGGCAGAGCTCTGGCCTGTGTGCAGAGCTCTGGGCACGAGATTCTAGCAGAGCGGCTGCCGGTATGCAGAGCTCTGGGAGAGAGCTGCTGTAGAGTCTCTGGAGGAGACTGTTGGAGACACTGGGCAGAGTCCTGTTGGAGCAGGATTTGGGACCTGTGGCTAGAAGTGTGACTGAGTTCCTGTGGTGAACTGTCCTCTGAACTATATTGTAAGTTATATTCTGTTCCGTCAGTTGATTGTATTCCCTGTCTCCCTGCTAATGTGTACAATCCCCATTTATCTAAACTCAATAGTGTTCTCCTGTTCCCAAAAATATTATTATACAAGGACTTAAATAAACTGTGTTTGAGTGGTATAGTAATATTCACTGTCCCCGTTATATTCTTTTTATTCTTTATGCTTATACTTTATTTTATTATATTTTATTTTAGGTAGAGAGAGGGTGAGTAGTGTTAGGTGGTAATGAGAGGTGATGGTGTAGTCACCAGTGACCTCCCATTACCTCCCAGTTACCTCCGCTACCTCCGCTCCTGTCAACCTTCACCTCTCCTGCCTCTCGCCCATCCCTTTACTCCCATATTCCCCGATTATCCCTTATTTCCTTACCCCCCTACATGACATGGTGTCTAAGCGGTGGTGGTTCTTATTATTTTTATAGTAGGAACCAGTCCCATGTGCCTTTTGACTGCTCGGTTATATTTGTGTTATGCTACCATTTGTTACCATTTTTTTTGTGTGTGTAAAGTTCAAGTAAATATCTGTGATATTATAATCCAAGTGACCTAAGCTGACCTTTTTTTTTGACCGCGGGTCTGAGTAATTGTGTGGTTGTAATATTATATTTGGTGGAGTTGTGTGTTGGGTTGGGATAAATGGTGGAGGTTATAAGTGTTTGGGTGAGACTTTTGGGGGACGCAATTACTGGCCGAAATTGAATATTTACAGAGAATCGAGAAGTCACCCAGTCACCCAGCCCGCCTTGGAAGAATCATCCACAACTGTCACCCATTGAAGAGCTGGCTCTCATGGTCACCCAGCTGATGTGTCCAGTCACCCAGCTGATGTGCCCAGTCATCCAGCTGATGTGCTCCAGTTGCTGTATTGCTGCCCTGGTCTGTCATCCATTGTAGTGGGTGTCACCCACCCTGTGACCATCACCCACTGACCGCAAGTTACCCGCAGTTGCCAGGGATGAGTGACCGCACCTCTGTTAAACCTCACCTCACCTTGAACATCTGACCCTAGCCTGCTACTGTTGATGTCGGCTGCTTTTGATGCTGTCTGCTATGCTGAGACTGGCTGTGAGCTGCTGCCTGCCGTGCTGTGACGCTGAGATGCTGTGGTCGTGCTGTGACGCTGTGATGCTGCCTAGCTCAGGAGATGATGGCGGTGATGCTGCAGTGGAGTATGAGGGATTCTGTCCGGTGTGCCAGGACAGGAGAATCTACTATGAAGGAGCTGCCATCCTCGGAGATGTGGAAGGACGCGAGCCGTGGAGATGGACTCCAGCTGCTGGGACCAGCGTGCTGCCGTGGGTGGTATGGAGGTGTATGCTGTCATGCTGGCCACCCTGTACGACCAGTATGGGGGGTGTCCTGCCAGCCATGAGAGACAATTAAGAGTGTGAGATGTTCCCAGCCTACTTTGACTTGCCAGAAGTGTTAGTGTTACCTGTGTGGAATAAGGTGACCTTGGAAACGGTCAAGTGATCATGTCTACCTTGTTTTATGAGGCCAGTGAATCCTAGTAGTGGCATAGGATAATGGTGGGTCTTAGCTGCGATGCTTGCCCTATCTCGATTTTCAGATGTTGAAGTGTGTATGTGAAGTGTGTTAACATACGACCTTGGTGGTCGTGATGTGGTCCAGTTGCAGTTACTTGAAAGAATGCAACCCGTTGGAGCAGTTTTCCACGCCAGAGAAGCCTAGAGAGGTTTGGCCCAATGGTTAACGTGCGAGGGTGACTAGCACCGGCTAGTGCATTTCTAGTAGAAGTAGGGAAGGCACTGGAGCCAGATATTTAGTTTTAAGGAGAAATGACGGGTAAGGAGGCTTTGCACCAGAGAGCAACTGTTATGCTGGTCACCTGCGAGGTGTACTGATTATGCTGCCTTGTGGTAGTTGAGAAGGCTGACGGAAATATATGTAGTTGAATAATTTTATATTATGTTATGTGTAATTTTGTCTTTGTATTGTAATATAATTAAGGGTTTAGGATTAAAATAGTCTAATAACTTAGGACAAATTGTCCTAGTTCTCAGATATTTTAAACTGGGGGACAAAGGGGAATGTGATGTAGTCAGTGTGCTGTGAGGTCTACTTAAGCAGCCACACCTGCCCTTGGTAAATAGCTGTCAGACCACGCCTCTCGAATTAAGGCTCAGGTCTTTTGTCTTTTGGACTAGCGTCAGGTCGGCGTCAGGTCAAAGCACATGGTGCACTCCTCATTGGGGGGATGCTTGGAGGACCATATAAGGCCGAGGGAACAACTAGAGGGTGTGATTCTGGCGGAGCTCTGGGCTGGGGACATTCGGGCAGAGCTCTGGCCTGTGTGCAGAGCTCTGGGCACGAGATTCTAGCAGAGCGGCTGCCGGTATGCAGAGCTCTGGGAGAGCTGCTGTAGAGTCTCTGGAGGAGACTGTTGGAGACACTGGGCAGAGTCCTGTTGGAGCAGGTCTTGGGACCTGTGGCTAGAAGTGTGACTGAGTTGCTGTGGTGAACTGTCCTCTGAACTATATTGTAATTTATATTCTGTTTCGTCAGTTGATTGTATTCACTGTCTCCCTGCTTATATGTACAATCCCCATTTATCTAAACTCAATAGTGTTCTCCTGTTCCCAAAAATATTATTATACAAGGACTTAAATAAACTGTGTTTGAGTGGTATAGTAATATTCACTGTCCCCGTTATATTCTTATTATTCTTTATGCTTATACTTTATTTTATTATATTTTATTTTAGGTAGAGAGAGGGTGAGTAGTGTTAGGTGGTAATGAGAGGTGATGGTGTAGTCACCAGTGAACTCCCATTACCTCCCAGTTACCTCCGCTACCTCCGCTCCTGTCAACCTTCACCTCTCCTGCCTACTCACTCCCAGTCCCTTTATTCCCCAATAATCCCCGATCAAACCTTGTTTCCTTACCCCCCTACATGACAAACTCCAGGTAATCCCCAACGCATTTTTCTGCCACGAATTCAGTGAAAATCTCAATGTAACCCGAGAAATCTTTCCAATTTTTGGGTTGACCCGGAGAGAGGCTCGTCTCTGGCCTTCGAAATCTCGCTCCAAAATGATTTTGACCCCATGGTCCATTGTGTCCGTGGGCCACAACATGGTCCACTCCTTCCTGGCCACAATCTCCAAGAACCGGCCATCACCAAAACAGGTCTCAGTTCTACATCACTACCGGGCGTGTGTAGGCCTGAGGCTCGGGATTCATGCCACGGGCCGTCTGATCCTGGACCAGAAGACACAGAAGGACACCACTATTGTCAAGTACAAGAAAGATGTACTCACGTCCAAGATTGTGTCCTTGTATGAGGACTTTGTTAACAAGGACGCTCCATAGGTATATTGGAGGACCAGGAGACTCCATAGGCCTGGTACTGGACCAGGACACACCATAGATCTGGTACTGGACCAGGACACCTTAGATCTGGTACTGGATCAGGACACACTATAGATCTGGTACTAGACCAGGACACACCAAAGATTTGGTACTGAACCAGGACTCCATAGATCTGGTACTGGACCATGACACACCATAGATGTGGTATTTGACTAGGGCACCATAGATCTGGTACTGGACCAGGACACACCATTGATCTGGTACTGGACCAGGACAATATAGATCTGGTACTGGACCAAGACACGCCATAGATCTGATACTGGACCAGAACACCATAGATCTGGTACTAGACCAGAACACACCATAGATCTGGTACGGGACCAAGACACAACAATCAGATGAAACACCAGGTTCAAGGACCACTACAAGCGGCCTACTGGTCCATACCAGTCAGGTCCTCCTCAAACATTCACCCAACAAATTCCAACTCATCAACTCTCCTGACAGTTCTGCACACCAGTCTATCTTACGCATAAGGAGTGAGTAAAGGGGCCTCTGTGGCCTCGAGGTCGATCACCATGCCCAGCCCTTCTAGGGCAGGGTAGGTGCCAAGGCTGGAGCTTGCTACCATCTGCGGCTCGCAAGCCTGCCCTTCCCGTCAGCCTCCTTGGGGCGGGGAAGGTGGCAGACCAGAGGGGCCTAGCAACTATCTACCACCTGCCTCGTACTGGTGGGGAATGTGGCTAGGCCTGGGACCAGTTGGTCCCACCGCTGAGGGGTATTCCCTCCCATGGGAGACATAGGTCTCTGATACTCCCACGCCAGGGAGCCGGAGCCGGGTTGCCATCTGGTAAAGACCCGGGAGCATTCCCGGTGAATCAACACCTCCTCTGTGGCCTCTCGCCACGCGCGAGGAAAAATAATCGAAAAAAAATCGAAAAATGAGTTAACCATATTGAAAAAATAGAGTAACTCTCTGGCTACACAATGGTACAAGAATCATTGTTCTACGACATTCCTACAAGGAATTATGGTCGTTTATAACATACATGGTCTGTGACCAGGCCTCATGGTTTATAGTAACCATAGTAACAGCCTGATCAACCAGGCTGTTACTATAAACAAAGAGATTTTGGTAACTCTTATAATTTTCATGAATTAATTTTGAGCTGGTTGTTGAAATGGTTGAAATAATTACTATGATAAGTATTAAATTATTATGGAATAACTATTTGGATTCAATATTGTACTGGTTGTAATTTTAGAACTTATAAAAGGCAATACAAAGTAACTGAAGGTAAAGAACTATTCTAAGAGAATATAGAGATTAATTGAACAAAAGTAAAATGAAATGGTAGTAAATATTGTATTAAACAAATTTTAAGCAAGTAATAGTGATTAATAATATTTAAAAATGAGAATGGAAAATGGACAGACAGTAAATATGTATTAAACAAATTATAGCAAATAATAGCAATTAAAGAAAAAACACATACAATGAGGTAGACGATTCTAACTATTAAAAGTTAGTACTGGTAATTACTACAATAATGGAACAATAACATACACTACAATCAAGTCTCTGTTCCAGACTTTTGCTTAGCCGACTTCATGGGGCTGAGAAATTACCTAGGTGGGCTAAATTGGGATGACCTGACTATGGGTCAGGTAGGTGGTTTTGGTTGTCAATATGACGTTTTCCAGAGCGTAGTTCTAGCTGCCCAGACAACTTTTGTTCCAAGTAGGGAAATTAGATCTAACAAAAATGATCCTACATGGATGAACAATAGATTAAAACACCTCATTGGTGAAAAGAGAGGCATATATAGGAGTATCAAAAGAGGGGATGAACAGATAAGAAATCAATATCTTCAATTAAAGAGAGAAATAAAAAAAGGAATAAGAAAAACAAAAAGGGATTATGAGGCTAAGGTCGCATGGGACAAGATAGGCCCACTTAAGAGTAACTCAAGACAGATCACGGACAGTGATAAGGATATGTGTGAAATTTTCAATACTTAATTCCTCTCAGTTTTTACTCAGGAAGATACTAGCGGAATTCCAGAAATAATAAATTATGTAGAACATTAAGATAATAGACTATGCTCGATTGGGATAACTAGTGACATGGTCCTTCAGACAAATAGAGAAATTAAAACCTAACAAATCCCCAGGCCCTGATGAACTGTTTGCAAGAGTTTTAAAGGAAGGTAAAGAGGAACTTAGCAAACCTTTGGCAAATCTTTTCAATATATCACTACAAACTGGCATAGTGCCAGACAAGTGGAAAAGGGCAAATGTAATACCTATTTACAAGGCAGATGACAGGTCCTTAGCTTCGAACTATAGACCAATAAGCCTTACCTCCAGATAGATTTTGCCACCGAAGTGGCTAGTTTATTGTGCACCCCATATCCATCCTGTGGACGGTAGCGCAAGAGCATATGGATACACAAAAGGCCTAGGTACTAGGCCCCAAAGGGGTTAACAATTGTACATTTTGGTTTATATCTACATTTCAATTATCTGTTACAAGCAAATTTAGGAAATTTGCTTAGTACAACTGGCATCTTATTTCATGAATAAGATATCTTGACATGTCACATAGGTTATTATACTGTCTATTTCTATATTCCTCAATAAGTGGACAATTAAGCACATAGTGTTCAAGACAGTGACCATATGCCTGATCACATAATTTGCATTTAGTTTGATCATCATCTGTGTATCTCCGAAACTGCCAAAAGTACTTGTAGCCAAGCCTAAGCCTGGCCACTACAACATAAACATACTTATCTACGTTCATGTTATCATAGTGGGTTATAGATCTACTCAGGCTTCTAACTGCATTCCTATAGCTATCATTTTCATTATTTATTTCTCTCCTAATATTATTCCTAATGCTAGACACAGATATACCAAAGTTATATTCTACATTCTCCTTATGGGTGCTCTTCTTGGCTAACATATCAACTTTATCATGAAGGAGTAATCCAATGTGTGACGGAATCCATAGCAATTGTACATTAATTCCTTTGTCCCGGATTTTTGAGTATCTATACCTGGCTTCTCCAATGAGCATGCTGTTAGAGTCATTATATGAGTCAAGAGCCTTCAATGATGACATAGAGTCAGTAATGATGATAGAGTCAAGCTCAGTGTCATAAGTTAGCTTTAGTGCCATTAGGATTGCAAACAATTCAGTTAGCAGTGTAGACGCCCAGTTGTTAATTCTGATGCCTACCTGGAGTCTACCTGGAGAGAATTCCAGGGGACAACGCCCCCGCGGCCCGGTCTGTGACCAGGCCTCATGTTGGACCAGAGCCTGATCAACCAGGCTGTTACTGCTGGCCGCACGCAGTCCAACGTACGAACCACAGCCCGGCTGATCAGGTACCGACTTGAGGTGCCTGTCCAGTGCCTGCTTGAAGACAGCCAGGGGCTTGTTGGTAATCCCCCTGATGTATGCTGGGAGGCAGTTGAACAATCTTGGGCCCCTGACACGTATTGTGTTGTCCCTCAACGTGCTAGTGGCACCCCTGCTCTTCATTGGGGGGATGTTACATCGCCTGCCGAGTCTTTTGCTTTCGTAGGGAGTGATTTTTGTGTACAAGTTTGGTACTAATCCCTCGAGAATTTTCCATGTGTATATAATAATGTATCTCTCCCGCCTGCGTTCTAGAGAGTACAGGTTTAGGAACTTCAAGCGTTTCCAGTAGTTGAGGTGGTTTATCGCACTTATGCGTGCGGTGAAGGTTCTCTGCACATTTTCAAGGTCAGCAATTTCACCCGCATTGAAAGGTGCAGTTAGTGTGCAGCAATATTCCAGCCTAGATAGAACAAGCGATCTGTAAAGTGTCAACATGGGCTTGGCATCCCTGGTTTTGAAGGTTCTCATTATCCATCCTGTCATTTTTCGAGCAGGAGCAATTGCTACATTGTTATGGTCCTTGAAATTGAGATCCTCTGACATGATCACTCCCAAGTCTTTGACATTAGTTTTTCGCTCTATTGTGTGGTTGGAATTAGTTTTGTACTCCGATGAGATTTTAATTTCTTCACGTTTTCTCTATCTGAGTAATTGAAATTTCTCATCATTGAACTTCATATTGTTTTCTGCAGCCCATTTAAAGATTTGGTTTATGTCTGCTTGGAGTCTTGCAGTGTCTTCAACGGTGGACACTGTCATACAGATTCGGGTGCCATCTGCAAAGGAAGACACAGCACTGTGGCTTATATCCCTGTCAATGTCTGATATGAGGATGAGGAATAGGATTGGAGCAAGTACTGTGCCTTGTGGAGGTGGGAACCAGAGCAGATGCAGCCCTGCCAGAAGACTCCTGTTTAGATCCATCAGTGTATATAACTTGAGATAACTTATTACTACCAGCTAGGCGAGAAATTTCTTCTTAGCAGTTGCTTTAACAAGTGATTTAAGGAAGGGATTACTAGCAATGAGCTTCTTGGGAGGGACTTGCAGGTATGTGATATTAAATGAACACATCTTCCATGGAGGGGTGAAATGCTCTTGTTGCCTACAGTGATACAATTCATGCAGGTTGTAAAACTTAATGTAATTGCATGTTTTCACAATCCATTTAGATCTGTGAGTATTTACTTCTAGACATTTAGTAAGATTCATTGTGACAGTGTCTGGTTCATTTCTTAACATTCTAATACCAAGTAAAGTGTTAATCTCAACAATCCTATCACTGATACTAGTAATACCAAGCTCCTTCCTCAAATTAAGAACCTTTGTAGATTTGGGACAGCCAAGAATAATTCTGAGAGCTTCATTTTGCATTAACTCCAAGGGTCGGAGAGAACTTTCTCGAGCTAATATCAACATGGGAGCAGCATAATCAATTAAGGACCTAATATAGGCTATGTACATCATTCTCGCGATTCTCACATTAGCACCATAGTTGGGGTTGTAGCCAGCAACAGCTTTAAGAGCATTTAGTCTATCTTTGCATTTTTTATTTAGTTGTGGTATAGTAGATTTGGTAAAGGGTACATCTACACCAAGATATCTGTAAGTTTTAACGTAGCTAATGTTTTCACCCTGCAAATAGATGGGTGGGGGATGTCGTTTGCTTGTTAATATCTTTGTTTTAGAGGAAGATATTACGAGGCCTAGTCGATTACAAATTGCTTGAACTTCATTATGAACGGTACTCATCTTTTTATGCCCTGTTGTATGGATCATGATGTCATCAGCATAGTTTATAGCTATATGTTTAGGTGAGGCAAGTAGAGCATTTAGGAGAGCATTAATCAGAATATTAAATAGCATGGGACTGAGAACTCCTCCCTGCGGTGTACCTAGGGACATTTCTTTAGACTCGCTTCTAAAGCCTTGGTAGAGGACAGAGGATACTCTGTTTGACAGGTATCCTATTATCCAGCAGAGTAGGCTACCACCAATATTAATTTTGGATAGTTCATGTAGTATAACAGTTCTGTTCGCGATATCAAATGCAGATTTAAGATCAAGAAATGTGGTAAAACTAGTAGAGGTGTGTGAGGTGAGAAAGGTGGAGATACAATTCTGCACACTCTTACCTTTCATGAACCCATAGAGGGAGGGGGAGAGTTGGTGTCTGATTCTATAGTACAGTCTGTTAAGTATCATTCGTTCAAAAATTTTACAAAGACAGCTAGTTAAGGAGATCGGTCTAAATGTATCAGGCTGTTGGGGCTTAGGGATAGGCACAATGAGACTATTGGTCCAGGAAGTAGGAAGAACTCCCTCATTGTATCTGGTATTATACAGTGCCAACAAAGGATTATTAGGCACGTGCCTTAAAGTTCTGAGAATATCATAGGTTATACCATCCTCTCCAGGAGCAGTTGATCGACCTTTAGTTAATGCGTTATCTAATTCATACTCTGTGAAGAGGCAATCACTCTCATCAATATTATGGCTCATAAAATTAATCAGTTCAAACATTTCTTCAGAAGCACTCTCTAAGTTTTCTCTAATATGAGATGGCAGGTTTTCATGCCTGGAGATTTTGGACCAGTCATTTATGAGGTCATTTGCTTTTTCAAGTGGAAAGGGATGAGCAACATTGCCAGTCTTTTTCCTGGTTATTTTATTTATACCTTTCCATGCCAGACTTAAAGGGGTAGACCTATTTAATCCACTAACGAATTGTTCCCATTCCTGTTGCCTAAGTTCTTGCTTTCTATTTATTGCATTTGTTAGTGCAGCTTGGAATGTTCTGAGGTCTGGGGTTCTACACTCACGGTATGCTTTACCAATCCTCCTAGCTGCATGTGTTAGATTGCGTAGCTGTGGGTCATTATAATATTTACATTGGTTTTTATTGTCATTTCTAGTGGAAGGTTTATGTTGTCTTTTCCTGCCCACTTGATCTGTGAGTACAGTCTCAATAGCGGTAACTAGATCATCATTGAATTTTTGTGTGCCAGTGGGCTCATAATCTTTATACCATTGATCCAAGTGGTTAATAAAGTTATCTCTGTGTTCTGGGTTGAGAATAAGTTTCCTCTTTCTGTATTTAGCTCCTTGGTTGCTGGAGATATGATCAAGATTGACAGTTGTGAGTCTTGGGAAGTGATCAGATAGAAGATCATCAACTTTGACAGAGTCATGCATCGTATATGATGTATTAAATCCAAGGCACAGATCTAGTATGCCTCCATATATGTGAGTGGGCTCAGTAGTGCCTACAATACGAACTTTATCATGCTCATTTAGAAATTTCACTAGTTTAGTTCCATTGGTGTTTGTTATAGACCCACCAATATTCTTATGTCTGGCATTAAAGTCTCCAAGTATGAGGGTAGGTTCACTATTGATGCGATCTGGTAAAGCATCAGGTCGAAGCTGGTTTGCTGGGGCATAAAGATTAAAAATGTTTATGGAAAAATCGCCTGCGTATACTCTGACACCATGATACTGCATGTTTACTCGACTCTGCAGGGTAAGGAGTGAATGTGGCAAGTTCTTTCTGACATACATCACACAACAGTTGGTTGACCTTAAGTTATAAGCTGCATATCCAGACAACTTTGGTGGAGGTACTCCTTCTTTGAGTCTACATTCCTGCAAACAGATGACATCAATATTCTTGGTTGCACTAATATGATGTAAGTCAGGCAACCGCTCCTAATAGAAGCAATGTTCCATGAAAAAATTTGTAATCTATCCATTGTAGTGAGTTATTACAATTTCTTGTTCATAAATTGGTAAGACTATTATGCTTTGCCTACAGTGTGCTGACACTTAAGAGCAAATAGCATAGTTTGTACGTGTTTATCTTCAGAACCTTTATTTCTAAGCATTTTCCGGCAAATTGGCAGCAAGTTCCAAGGCAACTTTTGAAGCCAAGAGTCATTGGCTTCTTTCTTACAAATGGCTTGAAATTGAACCGAGATTGTTGATGCACTTTTGACATCATCAACGCACTCAGGAGCATCATCTTGACTACATATATTTATTAAACTTGTCAGCATCTGTTCAAGATGCTCAACTTTTTCTTGCAAGTTTGTTATAATTTGAGGAAGGTCATGCAAAGCAAATGCCTCTCCAGAGGAAGGCTCACCTGACTTAGTTCTTTCTGTAACACCTATAACCTTAACAGATACTTTGGTTAAATCAGTGCTCTTTGTTGGTGCCTGTGACATGACTACCTCATCATTCATTGCGGGTGGGTCCTGTGCATCTGACTCATCTCCAGCTTCCAGGGGGGTAACATGTGTAGCGTCCGTCTGACTGTTGGAGATGTGCGTATTGGGAGGAGTGACATGCTTATCCAAAAATTCAGGTGGATGCATAGGTATGGGTGGTGAACTATCAGTGGTTAAACATGTGCTAGCAGGGTTGGCTAGCTCCTTCACAATTGGTGTGTGTGATGCACTCTGGTATCACCAGAATCATTTGCAGGGAGGTTGGACTCGTCCACACTTTGCAGAGGTTCAGTCTCAGATCTGGTTGTGGTAGACTGGATGGCCTCGTCCTCAAATGGCATTAAAGGACTGTTGTCATTTTTACGTCGAAGGTTGTTTGGGTTCCGACTGCAGTCCTTATGGGAGACTGTAACCCCTTCTTCTTTACAGTTAATGCACTTATACTTTTGGCTGTCAAAGCCTACTGTGCATTCTCTAGTGGAATGTTTCCCAGCACACTTACCACACCAAGAATGTAGTATTCCACAGGCTACTGCCACATGGCCATAGTGTTGGCATTTGTAACACCTACGTTGAAAGGGTAGGTACACGTCGATGGGTAGGAAACGTAGGCCAGGCACCCAGATATTTCGGGGGAGGGGCACAGGGCCTACCCAACTGGCAATAATTTGGGATTTTCCTTTAAGTCTCTTGTGCTTGATGATATGCTCGCTTAGAGTCAGATGGGATGGGTCCATGTCGAGAGGGTATCCAAATATTATGATACTGACCCCTTTTATAAAGTGATACGTGTCTGATGGAGGGTGAAGCAGCTTAATATCCCCATAGGTTGTGTTAAGTAGATCATTGATCCGTTCTTTGTTCTGTTCCACAAACACAAAGTTGTGTGAGTTTTTTCCAAAGTGGATTCTCGCCTTCGGATGTGCATTTACTGCTGCCATTAGCCATGCACACCTACCCTGCAGAAGGGTGTTGTCAGGGAAGTTCAGCTTAACACAGTCTTTCTTAGAAGAAAGGCTTTTTGCACCCTGTATGCACCATGGACGTCTAGGTTCACATTGCCTACGAGTCAAGTGAGCCTGACTACATTGGCGCTCTAGCCCTTTCTCACTTTTCCTTCTTTGTTTACTTATAAAGATCTGGAATCTATCATCATTGTCATCACCTGCAGAAATATATTCGTCTGTGACAGTTGCCATGTTTACCGGTGATGATAGCTCATGTAAGACTCACAGTATTATTAATATGGTATAATAATGGATTGTACAGACAAGGTCTTACACCTAATCACAAATCACAAGATGAGAATAAAGAGAGGTAGACCGGTGGGTAATATTGATTACAAAAATATTACACAATACAGGCTACTGCCCCCTAATATGATACCTCGTTAAATTAAAAAATATTGCAGACATTACAAGTAATTAAAATGTCTAAGGTACACTGCATGAGAATTGACAACTCACTGAATTACACTGTATAAAATAAGGAGATACATTGAAAATGCAATGACATGGGAAGTATTACTGCAATGTGAATTAA
The DNA here is from genome assembly GCA_009830355.1 of Cherax destructor. Lineage (NCBI taxonomy): Eukaryota > Metazoa > Arthropoda > Malacostraca > Decapoda > Parastacidae > Cherax > Cherax destructor. The sequence goes on along the minus strand of WNWK01021245.1, from coordinate 15,467 downwards.
TTGTAAAAGTGAGCTGTCTTTACTCTTAATTCAATCAAGAAATATACTAGTAAAAATGTAAAACAATGCAAAGTAGAAATACAAACAGTAATTTTATGCAATTTGAAAATATAATGGAAAACAAATTTCCTAAAAGAAATGACACTAAGAACTAATATGCAATACTGACACAATTAAAAGAAGTGTATTACTGAAAAGATTGCACTGAATTTTAATTTTAGCACCTGTCAGAAATAGACAATAAGTAAATTAAAATAGAGCACAAAATACTATGTAGAATAATTGCAGAAATTAGTCACTGGAGAACAATAAAGTAAAAAAAAAATAAAAATAAAAAAATAAAATACAATGTATACAATGAAGAAGTGAACACTTACTGGCTGTTGAACACAGAAATCAAGGGATCACTTACAGGTATCTGGTGTAAGACCAGGGATCACTTACAGGTATCTGGTGTAAGACCAGGGTTCACTTACAGGTATCTGGTGTAAGACCAGGGTTCACTTACAGGTATCTGGTGTAAGACCAGGGTTCACTTACAGGTATCTGGTGTAAGACCAGGGTTCACTTACAGGTATCTGGTGTAAGACCAGGGTTCACTTACAGGTATCTGGTGTAAGACCAGGGTTCACTTACAGGTATCTGGTGTAAGACCAGGGTTCACTTACAGGTATCTGGTGTAAGACCAGGGTTCACTTACAGGTATCTGGTGTAAGACCAGGGTTCACTTACAGGTATCTGGTGTAAGACCAGGGTTCACTTACAGTTATCTGGTGTAAGACCAGGGTTCACTTACAGGTATCTGGTGTAAGACCAGGGTTCACTTACAGGTATCTGGTGTAAGACCAGGGTTCACTTACAGGTATCTGGTATAAGACCAGGGTTCACTTACAGGTATCTGGTGTAAGACCAGGGTTCCAGTTCAATGAACACTTCCAGTTATGTACATGTACATAAAGTTGCTTGTAAAGGCAAAGCAATTGATCAACAAACAAAGAGAGATAGTAGAGGGAAACGTGTGACTAGCTCCCTTAAGGTTTATATATACAAATAGTAGGAGTCTAAGAAATAAGATAGAGGAGCTAAGATTACTTGCAAGAGCAGGTAATATAGATATTATTGCTGTAACAGAAACCTGGTTCAACCTTCCGAGTGCAACATTCAGGGTTACAAACTATTCCACACTGATAGAGTCAACAGGAAGGGTGGTGGAGTGGCGATGTATGTCAGAGATAATTTAAATTGTTGTGTTAGACAAGATATAATATTAGAAACAGCGGACACAGAATCTGTTTGGCTAGAGTTTCCGAGGGTCGAAAATTAATTTTGGGGTGATTTACAGGCCCCCAAGTCTGGATAGGGAGTGCAGTAAGCTGCTATGGGACGAAATTCATAGGGGTCTAGATATGAAAATGTTGTGTTAATGGGAGATTTTAACTTTAGACAAATTGATTGGAACAATGAGACAGGTAATCTTGAGTCTAGTGACTTTCTTGATACGGTTCAGGATTGTTTTTTAAAACAGTTTGTGACAGACCCAACTAGAGGTAGCAACTTGCTTGATTTGGTTCTTGCTGACAAAGAATCACTAATTAATAATCTTGAGGTTAATGAAGAGCTTGGGGTAAGCGATCACAAATCACTTAGTTTTAATATATCATGGAATTACCCAGGTAACTGCAATCAAGTCTCTGTTCCAGACTTTCGTGTAGCCGACTTCAGGGGCTGAGAAATTACATAGGTGGGCTAATTGGGATGACCTGACTATGGGTCAGGTAGGTGGTTTTGGTTGCCAATATGACGTTTTCCAGAGCGTAGTTCTAGCTGCCCAGACAACTTTGTTCCTAGTAGGAAAATTAGATCTAACAAAAATTATCCTAAATGAATGAACAATAGATTAAACATCTCATTGGTCGAAACAGAGGCATATATAGGCGTATCAAAAGATGGGATGGACAGATAAGAAATCAATATTTTCAATTAAAGAGAGAAATAAAAAAAGGAATAAGAAAAGCAAAAAGGGATTATGAGGCTAAGGTCGCAAGGATTCGAAGACTAACCCAAAAGGGTTCTTTCAGGTATACAGAAGTAAGATTAGGGACAAGATAGGCCCACTTAAGAGTAACTCAGGACAGATCACGGACAGTGATAAGGATATGTGTGAAATTTTCAATACTTACTTCCTCTCAGTTTTTACTCAGGAAGATACTAGCGGAATTCCAGAAATAATAAATTATGTAGAACAGGAAGATAATAGACTATGCTCGATTGGGGTAACTAGTGACATGGTCCTCAGACAAATAGAGAAATTAAAACCCTAACAAATCCCCAGGCCCTGATGAACTGTTTGCAAGAGTTTTAAAGGAATGTAAAGAGGAACTTAGAAAACCCTTTTGGCAAATCTTTTCAATATATCACTACAAACTGGCATAGTGCCAGACAAGTGGAAAAGGGCAAATGTAATACCTATTTACAAGGCAGGTGACAGGTCCTTAGCTTCGAACTATAGACCAATAAGCCTTACCTCCATAGTTGGTAAATTTATGGAGTCAATAATTGCCGAGGCAATTCAGCCATCTTGAAAAGCATAAATTGATTAATGAATCTCAACACGGTTTTACAAAGGGCGTTCCTGTCTTACGAATTTACTAACTTTTTTTCACTAAGGTGTTTGAGGAGGTAGATCATGGTAATGAATATGATATTGTGTATATGGACTTCAGTAAGGCTTTCGATAAAGTTCCACATCAGAGGCTACTGAGGAAACTTAAGGCACACGGAATAGGAGGAGATTTTTTTCCTGGGTAGAGGCATGGTTGACAAATAGGGCAGAGAGTTTACATAAATGGAGAGAAATCAGAATGGGGCACGTCTCAAACGGTGTTCCCAGGGGTCAGTTTTGGGCCCCTGTTGTTTACAATTTACATAAACGACAGATGAGGGAATAAATAGCAACATGGCAAATTTGGTGATGACACCAAAATAGGCCGTCCAATTCATTTAAATGAGGACATTAGAGCACCCAGGATGATTTGAATAGAAAATGCAGTGGTCGGAGAAGTGGCAGATGCAGTTTAATGTAAACAAATGCAAAGTTTCAAATGTTGGGCAGGACAATAACCATGCCACATATAAACTGAATAATGTAGATCTTATTACTTGTGGGTTGCAAAAAAGGATTTTGGAGTTCTGGTTGTAGTAATCTGAAGCCAAGACAATAGTGCATAAGTGTTCGCAATAAAGCTAACAGAACCTTGGCTTCATATCAAGAAGTATAAATAATAAAGTCCTCAGGTTGTTCTTCAACTCTATATATCTTTTGGGTTTGGCCCTCATTTAGAAATTTTGCTGCACAGTTTTGGTCACAGATTCAGAATGGATATAAAATGCACTGGAACAAGTACAGAGGCGGGATGACAAATTGATCCCATGTATCAGAAATCTTCCCCATGGGATAGACTGGGGGCCCCCAATTCACCCTAGAAAGGATAGAATTGGAGGATAGGGTTGAGGTGTATAAATGGAAAACAGGAAAAATAAAGGGGGTGTAAAAAGTGAAAATATCTAAAAAAAGGACTCCCCCAAGGGTTTAATTGGAAAATTCAGATTCAGGAAAAAAGGAAAGCACTGGTTTTAATAGAGGTGGATGAGGGCAACTCCCGAGTAAGTCATAGATGCTACGACGTTGTGTAGTTTTTAAAAAAAGGTTAGAAAAATACATGAGTGGGGGTGGGTGGGTGTGAGTTTTGGGCCTAACTAGTTTGTTTCCAGGTCAGTTGCCGTACTAAATTTCCTTTTGGAGGAAAAACTGACTACCTGGGACGGTAGCTCCGGGGGGTCGGCTGGAAAAATTATATGAGTGGGTGTGAGTTGGTCCCGACTAGCTTTCTAGGTCAGATGCAGTGCTCCTTTCTTTGGAATGTAACCTGACCTGGCTGGGTTGGGGCATTTTAAGCCGGTTGGAGACTTTGGGCCTGCCCCCAAAGGGCCAAAATGGGGCCCGCTGCAGTGTTCTTTCTTTCTTATGTTCACGTAGCGTTTTGGTTTTTAACATTGTGTTTTTAAACAGTGTGTGTAATATTTGCATCCCCAAGGAAGCTTGATGGGTTTATTTTTCATTTGTGATAGTATATAATTGACCCACATTGTGATGGGATATGATTGACCTACACTTTTTTTCCTTTACTAAAATTTTTTCCCTCCCCGGGTGAAACACTGGTGGTTTTTATCATTATTCCCCCGCTTAAGTTTTCTGATTTATACAAGAGGTTTGACTTTTTTTGGTCAGACATGTTTATATATACCTTTTCCTTTTGTAATAGATAGAAATTAATTTTTTTTCCGTCAGGGGGTGAATCAAAGAAAATTTCTACCATGGGAATTAGTAAGTGTTTCCTTTATTTCGTCATTACAAATTTTATTTATTTTTTATAAAAAAAAACACTTTTGCTTGGGTCATGCCACGGGGGAAAGGGACTTTTCATATTACTGGTCCGATAATTTATCTTGCTTTTTTTTTTCCTCTTGGAGTGCAAAGTAGTCGTTAAACTGGTTACCATGTGTTCTTCAATTTTTTACTGCTTCCTGAACTTTATTAAAAATTTTTATCTGTTCTGTGGGGTTCCCCGGGATGTTTGAGGGAGGGAGTGTGTGGGGAGGCCAGGCCTTCTATCTCAGGACTGCATTTCACCCCTAAAGCTCATCTGCACCCACTTGGGGATCCAGCGCATTGGCGGAACTTTATGGGGAGCTGTGACTAGTGATCATCTAGTGAAACGCAAAGTTGGTTTGAAGTGGCACAAGAAGGCCTATCTTCACTACTTCGCCGCCTCCCCCTTTCCTTTTTCAATTTGGAACCGATTGCCCCCTTTTTACCTATGGTCAAAAAGGGGATTTATGCCCAACGTGCCGAGTGCCCTGTCAGTCCTCCTCTGCACCCACGATTTTCCCCCACCCTTAAAATGTGCCCTGTGTATACTTCCTCCCACGTAATTCCAAGTGGTTGAAAAGGGGTTTAACCCCATTTTCAACAGGTTGAGAACACCCCAAGCCAGGCAGGAAAACAAAGGGTACCCAGCAGCACAGCGCCCCGACCCCAGTACATCTAGTAAACGTTCCAGTGTTCCTCCCATACCAGTGTGCTTCCGCACGAGAACACGCCAGCAACCCAGCCCAGAAGCCCAAGCCAGCTCTCCCGGGAAAGCCAGGGGAAATTTGATTCCATTGTGTCTGCATTACTTTGAACTAAATCCCGGAAAAAGCAAATTTTTATAGTGGCTTAGTGTGGGTTGATGCCGATGGATTTAAAGAGGAGTAATGTTGGGGAGAGGAGTACTTGCCCACCATCACCCACATATTCTCCATGTTGTACATTTCCACCACGCTCAAGACCGGGTGAAAAAAAAGATATTTTGGGGCCGACCAAGGCCGCAGGTTTGGATCGACAAAAAGCAATTCATTCCAAAGAAGTCCCCCTTTGAAGATTTTATTTTTTTCCCTTTTTAAACCCCCCAGGTTAACTACACCAACTCTCTCTCACCCCTACCAGGATTATTTCGACATTCAGCAACAGTGTTTCCTTTAGAAGTTTAAAAGTTATTTGTAAGTTATGGAAACTTTTGAGTCGCCGTTCCACAGGGAAGTGAGCTGATTGGCCTTTAAAAATCCCCGGGGGGGTCCCCCGAGTGCAAAACCCCCACACCCAACCCAAAAAAACACAGAGTTTGGCGAGGTAAAAGATAAAACATGTTAATTGTAGATTCATTCCCCAGGGGAAAGGGCTATGAGTTTGAAATTTGAAAAATATTAGATTATTGAGGAAATTTAGAATTAATAATGTGTGCACCCTAACAAGGGTTTTTTTCCCAATAGGAAATTAGATTATGTCAGCTAATGAGAACTGGCAGCCCCACACGACCTAGGGGGGGAGATGCAGTTTATTCTTCTCAGACTAGACCCCCATCAGTAAACAATGCTGCACAGGAGCCCCCCCCCCGTGACTCCAAACATCAGTCTGGGACTCGAAAAATCCTACTGAGGGTTCCTTCTCCATAGACCCAAACAGTAGACCTTCCCCTTTTTTTTCAGTATCTGGGCCCGTTTTTTTGGGGAAACGTAGGTGGAGAGTGGGGCCCGAGCCTGATGCTTATTTTGAAAGGACCAGGGCCCCTTTTTAGTAGAATTGAAGGGGTTTTTATACTGCTTATATTTTTTGGGGGGATGCCAGTGATTGGGTGGCTGAGTTCAAAGGGACACAATACCTTTGAACTTGCAGATTTGTTTCCCCCACGCGTTCAAGGGAAAGTCCAAAGAGGACTAAAGTTAGGAATTTGGAAGACAGTTAGTTAGTTTGATTCATTATACCCCCTCCCCCCCTGTGGGCGAGTCAAAAAAAAGAGTAAAAATGGGTCCAGGGGGGAGAAAAATTTCCCACCCTAAGTTTAAAAACCCTTGTTAATCTGCATGTAGATGGGGAATTTTTTCGACTGCAGGCAGCAGAAAATTTGTCCAAAGCCACTTGAAGTCTGAGAGAAGGTTTTCAGAGGTGGGTCAAAAGTCTTGCCAGAGGCAGCTTACAAGGAGGCAGTCCAAGACAAATTTTATATTCCCTCAACGAGATGTGGAATAGCTGTTTAGCAGAAGAAGTCTTTAAATTGTAGGGCCCCAGAATGTCCAGGCATTATCAAAATAGGTTAAAACACCTAGGCCCCAAAAATTCACACAGGGGAGGGAAAATAACTACCGGTTTTTTATTTTCGTAATTTTTTAGGACCAGAGTAGGCTTTAAATTTTAAATTTTTTACAGAACTACAGGCAGAAGTTTGGAGTTTATTTATAAAAGGATTAAAGGGAAGCCAGGGTGGGAAAACTTGTATATTTAATTATTTACAGTGAATTTGAAGGGTAGCCACAGGTAGATTAGGCCTTTTCAATTTATAAAAATTATAAAGCTAGGTCAGATTTAACCTAGTTAACACTTACCTTGAATTGCAAAGCTAGATTTAGGCTAGTTGCACACAATTTCAACAGTTATATAAAGTTAGGCTAAGTTTTACTTTCTCCAACTAATTTACAAAATTTAAAAAAAAGTTAACAAAAATTATTTATTTACTGTTTCTAAGTTGAATTACTGAATTTATTTTGTTTTAAACCCAAGTGAATTTAATATGCAAAGACTACATATTTACTTTGTGAATTTTATTGTATTTGACCCCATTTTAATTTGTGATTTGCACCAGAGGTTAGCTTAAGTCCTGTAACTATTTCCCGATGTTACGGGAAAATTATTTGGAGTCTACCTGGAGAAAATTCCAGGGGTCAACGCCCCCGCGGCCCGGTCTGTGACCAGGCCTCCTGTTGACCAGACCCGGGATCAACCAGACTGTTCCGCTGGCCGCACGCAGTCCAACGTACGAACCACAGCCCGGTTTATCAGGTATCGACTTGAGGTGCCTGTCCAGTGCCTCTTGAAGACAGCCAGGGGCTTGTTTGGGAATCCCCCGATGTATGCTGGGAGGCAGTTGAACAACCCCTTGGGGCCCCCACACTTAAGGGTTTTCCCCCAAGTTAGTGGCCCTCCCGCTTTCATTGGGGAATTTTCACGCCTCCGAGTCTTTTTCTTTTAGGGGTGATTTTGTGTGCAAGTTTGGTACTAACCCCGAGAATTTTCCAGTGTTATAATAATGATTTTTCCCCCCTGCGTTCTAGAGTACAGGTTTTGGGAACCCAAACGTTTCCAGTAGTTTAGGTGGTTTATCGCACCCCTTTTGCGTGCGGGAAGGCCCCTTTCAGATTTTTAAAGGGCAGCAATTTCACCCGCCCTTTAAAGGTGCAGTTTGTGTGCAGCAATATTCCAGCCTAGAAGAACAACGATCTGTAAAATGTCAACATGGGCTTGGCATCCCTGGTTTTGAAGGTTCTCATTATCCATCCTGTCATTTTTTGAGCAGATGCAATTGCTACATTGTTATGGTTTGAAGGGAGATCCCTGAAAGATCACTTCCCCGGTCTTTGACATTAGTTTTTCTGCCTCTTTTGTGTGGTTGGAATTAGTTTTGCCCAGAGATTTTATTTTTTTATTTTTTGATCTGAAATAATTGAAATTTTTCATCATTGAACTTCATATTGTTTTCTGCAGCCCATTTAAAGATTTGGTTTATGTCTTTGGGGTTGGGTTTTTGGAAGCAAAGGGGGTCTTCAAAAAAAGGTGGAACCCCCTTTTTTTTTTTCCCAGATTTTCAAAAGGGCAAAAAACGGGGGAAAGGAAGGGACCCCCAGGGCCAAAATGTGGGGGCTTAAAAATTCCCTGGGGGCCAATTGGTCTTGGGGGGTTATGGGGGGGAAAAAGGAAGGGAATAGGGTGGGAGCAAGTACTGTGCCTTGTGGGGAAAGAGCTTTTCCAGTAGCTGCCTCAGACTTTACCGTTGACTACTACTCTTTGTGTTCTACGTGTTAGGGAAAATTTTAGATCCATCTACCAACTTTTCCCCGTTATGCCTTTTTTCACGCATTTAAAGGGTATTACACCATGGTCACACTTGTCAAAGGCTTTTGCAAAAACTTTTATATGGGCACTGCATTCTGTTTATCTTTTAGAGCATCCAGGGCCTTGTCGAGTGGGGCCAGAGTTGGGACAGACAGGAGCGGCCTGCTCTAAACCCATGCTGTCCGGGGGTTGTGCAATTGATGGGGTATCAAGATGGGTGGCGATCTTGCTTTTTAAAAACCCCCAAAAGTTTTTTATGATAGGGGACGTTGAAAATTGGTCTGTAGTTTTTTGCTAGGCTTTACTGCCCCTTTGTGGAGGGGGGCAGGTCTGTTTTTTTTAGTACCCGGGGACACCCCCATGTCCATGCCCCCCTCTCCATAGGATTTTAAAAAGCATGTGATGGGGGCTTTTGGGCAGTTCTTGATGAACACCGGAGTCTGGGCCTGGGGGCGGAGGCATGGGCATTTCATTTATTCCCTTTTTTCGAAGTCATTTGGCGTGGGATGATGTCGAAAGGCATGCTGGGTTTAAAACTTTCATAACAACAACATACAGTAAAAAGGGGTTGAGGGTTAACGGTACTTTTTAATTCTGAGTCAAGTCACTATAAGTAAAGAAAGTTGTTAAGCTTGTTGGGGAGTTTTGCGACTCGCTTGTTTTTAACCTGTTTGTATCGTGCTTTTGGGGGAATTAAAGTATCAAATTGGGGGCGCTTTTAAACCAAACCACAACGATGAGGACGAGAGTCAGGAAAGAAGGGGCCCTATCTCCAATTTGGCTAAAGCGGCCCCCGATCCCCCCAGAAGGGGCGCTTAAGCAAGACGTTTAGGGGGAGGGTGCCCGAGCAAACCAAGATGCAGATTGTGAGGATCTAGGAAGGTGCTTGGAGCTTTATAGGAAAGGCTAAATCCCTTTGGGCAGCCTATCTCCAATGAGACAGAATTTGAGACAGGGGCCTGAGGATGTCGAGGCAGCTCGGGGGGAATGCAAGATCAGAGGACCGAATGATAGCAGAGGGGGACTCTGCAAAAGTTATTGAAAAATTGAAGGTTAATAGTATAGGGGCAACAAATAATAGTACAGGGTGTACAGGCTGCCACAGTCCTTCTAGAGTGTTACCCAGATTGCCTACACTGAATTTACCAACGTTCACGGAACCTTGACAGAGTACATTGCATTCTGGGATCAGTTTAAATCCCAGATAGATGACAGGGATGATTTGTTGATGCCACCAAACTACAGTATTTACGTTCACAGTTCAGGGCAAAGCCCTGACTTGGTCCGACATTACCAAACCACTGATATTAATTATCAACATGCCAAGGATCAATTAAAGGATGCATTTGGCAACACAGAGGAGATAATGGTGGCTATATTTTATCGACTGGCCGATCTTGAGGCTTGCCGTCATGACCGTTAGAGCTTAGAGAAGTTCCAAATCAAAGTTATGAGCTTGACAAATAGTCTCAGAGATTTACATGATTGGGGTAGATCAGAATGGATGATCAGTCAGACGATTCAGAGGAAACTAGCTAGCACTACAGTACATGAGTTACATTTGAAGTATAGGACTAACCGGTTCACATTACAACAGATTGTTGAGGGGTTGGGCGATCTCGTGTCTCACCTGAGTATAGGTCAGGATGAGAGACCACCCGCCAGGGTGAAATCGTTCGACTGCTCCGGACGCTCGAGAGATAGAACTAAAGCACCCCCTGTTAGGGTCAGCACTTATTATGCCCAGGACAAGTCCTCAGCCAAAGAGGCCAAGGGGGAAACCACTAACAAGGGCAGCACGAGACCTTGTGTTTTCTGCGAAGGGGAGCATGCTAGTTTAGGGTGTATGGGAGTTGAAACTGTTTCAAGTGTTGTGGTCAACACTTTGCCAGGGACTGTGACACCCAGCTCAGTGAGTGTCGAGGCTGTTGGAAGGGTAAACACCACTGTGTGTTGTGTCCTAAGGATACCAGAACAGCCCAGGCTAAGGGATCAAGCCCCAAGAGGGGGAGAGCAGAGACGAGTCCGAGGTAGTGGTGAGCGTGGTAAGAACGACACAGGGAACTAGTTCTGGTGAACGGTTTCAAGGTTCTGTAGCCCTGCCCACGGTGATGGTGGTGGTTGTAAATGGGAAAAGGTCCGAGACGACCCGTTTGTTTTTTGACACTGGGGCTCAACGATCCTTCATAACGGAGACTCTAGCGGCTAAGTTGAAGATGAAGTCCGAGGGTAAGGCTGACGTGAAAGTGGAAGGGTTAAGTGGGCCGGTTCCGCACAGGTCTTATCCTGTTGTAGATGTCGCAGTTAGATTAGGTGGGCATCACAGGAATATCTCAGCCTTGATAGTGAAGAGGCTGCCCGATATCATTACCACCAAGGGCCTGGCCGGCAGTCAAATGTTTGACGGAGTTGGGTGTGAAGTTAGCGAACCAGAAATTACCACTGACAACGTCAGCGATGTGGGAATTTTGGTAGGAGGATTACGTAGACAAATTTGTGTCCACAAGAAAGGTTGTCAAGGAAGGTATCGGCCTGTACAGGACTCCAGCGGGGTATATTGTAGAAGGCAGGATACCAGCCCATTTCTCTGCGATGCCTGGGAATGGGGCTCCGCACCACAGCAACCAAGGCCGTGCTAGTGATGCGAATCGGGCTACGTGAGGGTCTATCAGAAACCCAAGTCAGCATAGTCGACAGTGACCTAGTCCATAAACTGTGGGACCTGGATGTAGTAGGGATTAAGGGTGATCAACCACCCCAGAACACGAAGAAACTTATCAGGATTATTTGAGCCATGTCCAGTTCAAGGACGGCCAGTACTGGGTGAGACTAACTTGGAAACCGGTACACGCTACACTACCCACTAACTTTAAGAAGGCACGGGGTCAGTTGAACCCCTGGTGAACAGCCTGACCAAGAAGGGTCTGGTAGGGAAGTACGATGACATTATAAAGAACAGTTGGCCCTGGAATTCATTGAGAAGGTACACATGCCAGTCCAGGAGAAAATACCTATTATCTCCGCACATGGCAGTTACCAAGGGTCAGTAACCACTCCCGTCAGAGTGGTCTTCAATTCAGCTCACAGGCGAGTCCCAAGAGCCCTCTTGAACGTCTGTTCACAGGGCCATCTCTGACTCAGAAATTAGCAGACGTGTTGTTAAAGTTTGGACAGAACAATATGCTTATGCAGCGGATATTAGTAAAGCCTTCCTGAATTGGGTTGCAATCACATGACAGGGATTACACTAGGTTCTTGTGGGTGGCGAACAGCGAGGTACCTGAGCAGGGGTACGAAACTTATAGATTTAAGGCAGTGTTGTTTGGTGCCACGAGCTCACCGTTCTTGCTGCAGGCTACTATAGATTATCACCTGGCAAATTGTAACAGAACTATTGAAGACCCTATTTTATGTAGACAATATGCAAGGCACCACTTCAGATGAGGGTAATTGATGGACATTTACCGGGACAATGAAGATGCAACATCAGAAGACACTCCCATTTTGGGAGCCACAGCAAGAAGAAAGAAGAAGACCGACACCCTCTAGCCAGGGGCCAATGCCGGGTCACCATTTGGAAGACCCCGGGGCCGGATGTACCGCGAACATACAACAACAATTTACCGGGAGTCCAACGGGGAGATGCTCTTGGCCAACATGCCACTGAGGGAATGGGTAACGAACAATCCTGCATTGCGAGACAGGGTGGAACATGATTATGCGGGTTATATGGTGCCTGAGGTAACCTCAGTATTGGGATTGGAATGGGAAATTGGGGAAGACAGACTTTGGGTGAAAAGGAAACCCGACAGGGGTGGGAAGCTAACCAGAAGGTCCCTGTTAAGGAAAGTCCAGACTGCCTTTGACCCACTGGGTATGTTGACACCCATTACTATTCGTGGGAGAATGCTTGTACAGCAGACCTGGGAGCTGAACCTGGGTTGGGACGACACACTGCCAGAAACTATCTGTCAGGAGTGGAATCTAGTTAGCAAAGATTTAGCAGAGCTACACGATTTCGCATTTCCTAGGTCTCTCGGGTGTACCAGACAAGATTATGACCTGCATGTCTTTTGTAATGCCTCTTCCCGGGCATATGGGGCCGTAGCATACTTGGTGGCTGGGAGCCAAGTTAATCTGGCCACCAGTCGGGCATGGGTGACACCCCTAAAAGAGTGTTCAATACCAAAGCTAGAGCTCACAGCGATGTTGCTGGGAGCAAGACTGGGGAAGTATGTAAAGGAAGTTGTGGGGAATTAAGAGATTACCTGTCTGGGCTTCACCGCCACTTACAACAAAATAATCTCCCGGGAGTGGACCGACTAGAATAATTTTCCGCGGTTCCCCCGTTGATGCGTGTGAGAAAACTTGACCCACTCCTGGTCACATCCAAAGGGTCCCTTCGATATTCTCACTCTAAATCCACATCTATCCTTGACCAGTTTATTAAGAATGAGTAACACCAATAGTTACTGTATTGTTAAATTTTGTGGACTGTATAGGTTAATATCTGACTGATTGGGGAGAAGGAGGAAAGAGTACAACTTAATATCACTCACCCTTTATCCATGCCATTGCTGTTCACTGGAAGATCCCGTCATTATCATTCCCACTGTAGACCCACATTATCCCAACATACCTACTGGCCAGACGGTTGCTAAGACAATAAGAGTACTTACAGTGGGGAAGAAACAGCCTTCTTGTCGCTATTTTTTGACGGATCTCGTGGTCCTGCTCGGTAGATTATTCTTCCGGCAAGACGATGATGTTGGTGGTTGTCCCGATGAGTCAAGAGAAGATTGATTCCTTGAACTCTCTTACGCCCACGGGACCGGGCATTTAATTAACATGTGGTTGATCGGGAGTAGCGCTTCATCTCCTCTCGCTATTTCCCGTTATTACAGTTTATACGTAAAACTTTAAACACTATTCACACGATGGTTTAATGTCCCACTAATTTACCCTCGTTAGAAGTTAATCCATTAATAATTGTGTATGATGAACACTGATCGAACCGACGCACATTTCCTCCATCAACAAACCGTAATGGCGGCGTCGGTTACTATTTAACACATTATCACTCTATTATTGTAGTTTCTTGGACTTAATGTCCCACATTATGCCTGGCGAATATTCACAACATTCACTATTGTGAAGAGAGACCATTAATCGTGATTTGGTCGTTGTAAACGCCGATTCCCGTCTCCTTTATAACCAGAACTCTCCCATCATTCTACCTTCTTTCGCTTATCCCACGAGACAGCCAGGCTGGGCGACTTCACTTGACCCAGCTCCGCGTACCCACGTGACTGTCGGTATGGTTCTGTTTTGAAAGTAAAATACGAACCAACAGCCACACATTAAGAATATTCACATTAGAAAGGCTATCGAGTATAACCTTTCAGGAAAATGCCCAATATTTTCCACAGAAGTGTTAAGTAACTTGAAGGTGATCCACAGATATGTATGGACCGACTCAGAGGTAGCCTTACAGTGGGTACACAACGACAGGTCCAAACTCCCCTATGTCAGGAATCGGGTGAAAGAGATACAGGAGCTACAGACAGCATCCACAATTTTACATGTACCTACTGATCAAAATCCGGCTGACCTGATCAGCAGAGGGGTGACACACAAAAAACTGAGTAAAAGCGAGATTTGGTTCAAAGGCCCAGACTGGTTACCAGCGAAAGAGCGCTGGAAAGAGCAGAAATTCGACGAGATAACCAGCGACATAGTGCATTTTGTGGGGGAGTCAGGCACTGAACTACTTGACCCCAAACGCTACTCCTCATGGAGGAAAACAGTGTGAGTCACCGAAATGGTGTTTCGATTTGTGAGAAAGCTGACTGACAAGGTAAATAGAGGCCGACAGTTGTCACTCGTGGGTCCCAGAGAGTACTGGATACAGCAGTACAAGAAGGAGAGGTTTTCAGGAGTTCTGGAGGTACTGGCTGCTGGGCAGCCAGACACAGCATCAGGTCGGGCACCCGACAGCGACTCAGGGAGCGGTAAGCTGGTCCACTCATTGGGATTGTTCTTGGATCATGCTGGTCTGATAAAATGCAGGGGAAGATTACACACAAAGTGTTCACGGAGTGTAAGAAGATACTCTTTGCGCCACACAGTAGACCAGTGATTAATCACTTTATTTAACATCTTAAATTTATCACTTAATACTGTCACATTATTATAACTTCATCAATTTCCTCAGAATCATCTCTATAGATAGGTGCAGCTTCTAGTTTCCGCCCACATATCAATTGAGAAGGCGTCAGTACTTCTGCGTCGGGAGTATCAATTATGTACGAGAGAGGACGATTATTTATCAGATTCTCTGCCTCCACTAATACTGCCCGGAATTCCTCCAAGTTAATTCGTTTCCGGTGTAGTACTTTACGCAGACACCTCTTCACTGTACCTATCAGTCTTTCATACAATCCCCCCTTGCCAGGGGCCCCGGAGCTATAAACTTCCAGCCACACCCTCGCTGATTTAACAGAGACTGTAATCATTACTTCATTAATTTTCAAATGTTGCGCTCCCGCTACAAAGTTAGTGGCATTATCTGAAATCATTAGTCTCGGACAGGATCTCCTAGCTGCAAATTTAAAACAGCTGTATGAACTGTTCTGCAGACAAAAACCTTTCCACTTCAAATGTACTGCCTTGTGCGGGACAAGTGAATAAACACACATACACCTTTAAAAGGGAAAACCATTGCATACCCCTTTAAAAAGATTGGGCCACTGTATCTACACCTGGAGTCTACCCGGGAAAATTCCGGGGCAACGCCCCGTGGCCCGGTCTGTGACCAGGCCTCCTGTTGGACCGAGCCTGATCAACCAGGCTGTTACTGCTGGCCGCCGCAGTCCCAAAGTACGAAACCCCCCCGGCTGATCAGGTACCGACTTGAGGGCCGCCATGCCTGCTTGGACAGCCAGGGGTTGTTGGGAATCCCCCGATGTATGCTGGGAGGCAG
>WNWK01021244.1:23279-34376 GCA_009830355.1 Cherax destructor | reverse complement strand
CATGCCTGCACACTCCCTGCATGCCTGCTACACTCCTGCATGCCTGCTACACTCCCTGCATGCCTGCTACACTCCCTGCATGCCTGCTACACTCCCTGCATGCCTGCTACACTCCCTGCATGCCTGCTACACTCCCTGCATGCCTGCTACACTCCTGCATGCCTGCTACACTCCTGCATGCCTGCTACACTCCCTGCATGCCTGCTACACTCCCTGCATGCCTGCTACACTCCCTGCATGCCTGCTACACTCCCTGCATGCCTGCTACACTCCCTGCATGCCTGCTACACTCCCTGCATGAATGCTACACTCCTGCATGAATGCTACACTCCTGCATGCCTGCTACACTCCTGCATGCCTGCTACACTCCCTGCATGCCTGCTACACTCCTGCATGCCTGCTACACTCCCTGCATGCCTGCTACACTCCCTGCATGCCTGCTACACTCCTGCATGCCTGCTACACTCCCTGCATGCCTGCATTCAGCACTCACTGCATGAATGCTACACTCCCTGCATGAATGCTACACTCCTGCATGAATTCTACACTCCCTGCATGAATGCTACACCCTGCATGCCTGCTAAACTCCCTGCATGCCTGCTATACTCCCTGCATGAATGCTACACTCTCTGCATGAATGCTACACTCCCTGCATGCCTGCTAAACTCCTGCATGCCTGCTAAACTCCCTGCATGCCTGCTAAACTCCTGCATGCCTGCTAAACTCCCTGCATGCCTGCTAAACTCCCTGCATGCCTGCTAAACTCCCTGCATGAATGCTAAACTCCCTGCATGAATGCTAAACTCCCTGCATGAATGCTACACTCACTGCATGAATGCTACACTCACTGCATGAATGCTAAACTCCCTGCATGCCTGCTAAACTCCCTGCATGCCTGCTAAACTCCCTGCATGCCTGCTAAACTCTCTGCATGAATGCTACACTCCCTGCATGCCTGCTACACTCCCTGCATGAATGCTACACTCCTGCATGAATGCTACACTCCTGCATGAATGCTACACTCCTGCATGAATGCTACACTCCTTGCATGAATGCTATACTCCTTGCATGAATGCTAAACTCCCTGCATGAATGCTAAACTCCCTGCATGAATGCTAAACTCCCTGCATGCCTGCTAAACTCCCTGCATGCCTGCTAAACTCCCTGCATGAATGCTACACTCCCTGCATTCCTGCTAAACTCCCTGCATGAATGCTACACTCCCTGCATGCCTGCTAAACTCCCTGCATGAATGCTACACTCCCTGCATGACTGCTAAACTCCCTGCATGCCTGCTACACTCACTGCATGAATGCTACCACATGGGTGCCACTAGGAAGCTTCTTTGGACCCATGGTGACTTATTTCACAGTGACAGTCACTAAACCACCAAAAAAGACACCAAATGTATTGTGAATGTTTGAAAGAGCGCACTGGGTAATGTTCTCTCAATGGTAAACAACGCTTCACTGGCGGGCATCCTGCGTTCTGCGCAGGCGCGGAGCAGGGGGACAGGTCTAATACGTTATGAAACACGAGCCAGTTTACGATTCTCGAAATCGAAAAAAGCTTACGAAACACTATGTTTACGAAATAAGAACCTTACGAAACTCGGGGGTCCACTGTACAGTGAAACCCCGAGTATCGGCGGCTTCGAGTTTCGGTCGCTTTTTTCGGCCTAATTTTGTCCCGACTTTCGACTTTTGCCCCGACTTTCGGCTGGCGTACCAGACCTGTCCGCCTGCCTGCGCTTGCACGAGTCACCGTGCAGGCGTCGTGAGCCAGTCTAGCGTTGTTTACCGTTGAGTGAACATTACCCTGCGCACTCGTCCAAACATTTCACAATAAATTCATTGTGTTTAGTGCTTGTTTATTGATTGTGACTCTGAAATAAGTCACCATGGGCCCAAAGAAACTTCCTAGTGGCACCCTGTGGTAAAGAAAGTGAGAAATACCATAGAACTGAAGAAGGAGATAGTAGAAAAATATGAATGGTGTACGTGTGGGGGAGCTTGCCAGGATGTACGGAAAAAACAAATCTATCACTTCTATCATGGGAAAGAGAAAAGAACTCAAGGAAGCTGATGTTGTGAAAGGTGTTGACATGTTAGCCAAAAATTGATAAAAAACAGTGGATGAGGTTGAGAAGTTGTTGATGGTGTGGATAAACAATATACAGATAGCAGGTGATAGTATTTCCTGCTTATAGAGCAGGTTAGGTTCCGGGCTATTTCTATACAGGAGGCCCTGCTTATAGAGCAGGTTAGTTTCTGGGCTATTGCTGTACAGGAGGGCCCTGCTTATACAGCAGGTTAGGTTCTGGGCTACTGCTGTACAGGAGGACCCTGCTTATACAGCAGGTTAGGTTCTGGGCTACTGCTGTACAGGAGGACAATGCTTATACAGCAGGTTGGGGCTACTACTGTAAAGTGAAACATAGCCTTTTTCCACTTTCAAATGCACACAAAAGCCATTACACAATTTTAAGTGAGCAATATAGTTAGGCCTAAATAATGCATATTCAGTATGCATATTACTTACCTTAAAATATTTTCATCCTTAGCTTATAGTGAGTGGTGAATATATTTATTGTAGCAAGTCTTGAATAAATGAAAAATGGCTATAATTGAAAACTGCTGCATTACTGAAACGCTGTAAAGCGAGACTGCCTGTATACTGACCCACATAAAAGCTGGGCACTGTAAAGGGGGACCCACCTGTATACTGACCCACATAAAAGCTGGGCACTGTAAAGCTGGGCCCACCTGTATACTGACCCACATAAAAGTTGGGCCCGCCTGTATACTGACCCACATAAAAGCTGGGCACTGTAAAGCTGGGCCTGCCTGTATACTGACCCACATAAAAGTGGGGCACTGTAAAGCAGGACCTGCCCGTATGCTGACCCACATAAAAGCAAGGGCACTGTAAAGCTGGCCCTGACTGTATACTGTTCAACATAAAAGCAAGGTGCTGTAAAGTGGAACCTGCCTGTCAACTGACCCACAGTAAAGCTGGGCCTGCCTGTATACTGACCCACATAAAAGCTGGGCACCGTAAAGTGGGACCCAACTACAGCATGAAAGCAGGCTGCTGTAAAGTGGGGTCCACCTGTATACTGACCCCCCCACAAAAACGGGGCTTGTCTGTATACTGACCCACATAAAAGCAGGACCCACTTGTATACTGACCCACATAAAAGTGGGGCGATGTAAAGCGGGACCCACCTGCCTACTGGCTCGCATAAAAGCAGGACCCGCCTATATACTGACCCACATAAAAGCAGGGCACTTTAAAGCAAAACCCGCTTGTGTACTGACCCACATAAAAGCAGGGTGCTGTAAAGTGGGAACCACCTGTATAGTGATGTTAATGTTTATTTCAGTTCTGGTTATGGAAGACGCGGCGGCGGCGGCGGCGGTGGTGGTGGTGGCGGCAGTGGCAGCGGAGGTGGCGGTGGCAGGTACACTGGAGGTTATGGTAGTCGTCGACGATCACAGTCACCGTACCATAGAGGTGGTACTCAGCGACGATCATACCGTTCAAGATCAAGATCATACTCTCCCCCTCGTGAGTACTAACTACTCTTATTACTACTCTACTCTTATTTTTCTCCTATTCTCTCTCTTATTATTTTGTTCTCTCCTGTTTGGTTCACTGTTGTCTTCTCTTCTGTTGTTTTGTTCACTGTTGTCTTCTTTCCTCTTGTTCTTCCACTTTCTCTTGTTCTTCCACTTGCTCTTGTTCTTCCACTTGCTCTTGTTCTTCCACTTGCTCTTGTTCTTCCACTTGCTCTTGTTCTTCCACTTGCTCTTGTTCTTCCACTTGCTCTTGTTCTTCCACTTGCTCTGGTCTCTTCTCCATCTTAACATACACATGTATTAACATTAATACACTATCTTACACATTGTTATTATACACTAACTTGTATACTATTATTATACAGTTATATACTGCATGATAAAAGAATAGCAAAAGTTGATAGATGGATCTATGACTTCCTAATAAGTAGAACACAAAGAGTAGTAGTCAACAGAGTAAATTCTGAGGCGGCTACAGTGAAAAGCTCTGTTCCACAAGGCACAGTACTTGCTCCCATCCTGTTCCTCATCCTCATATCTGACATAGACAGAGATGTAAGCCACAGCACCATGTCTTCCTTTGCTGATGATACCAGAATTTGCATGCAAATCTCAAAGCAGACATTAACCCTTTGAGGGCCCATCTCGTAGTTCTATGGCTTTGAAGCCAGGGTCCAAGCCATAGAACTACGCCATAATTCTAGCAGCTTCAAATTTAACACGAGAAGGCTGGTAGGCCTACATCTAAGAGAATGTGTCCGCGTGGTCAGTGTGCACAGTAAACAAAAAATCGGGGCACCTGCATTGCATTGTGGGAATGCCATCTCAGTACGCTTTGTTCATCATGCCTTGCGGCAAGGAAGCTCTCACTTCCCGGTGAATTGGGACTCTCATCTTCCCAAGTGATAGTTCTAACACTGATGGAAGTGGATCTGAAGAGGAATTCTACGGTTTTGAACAATTTATGACTGAAAGCAATGGTCAAGATATCCTGACGACTATACGAGTAGTGATAGTGAAGAATCATATTCACCGGTGAAGCGTCTGACTTTTTTGGGTTATCCTAGGTTCTCTACACATGTGCTGCTATGTATGATAATCTATGTAACTGTATTTGTGTATATCTGAATAAACTTACTTACTTACCGTATTTCACGGCTTATTAGACACGTTTTTTTTCCATAAAATGTCTCCAAAACCACTCTGCATCCTATAAACTGAAGGTCAGTGACGGGAGCTACAAGTTTGGGGTGGGCTGTAGCTCTCCCAGTTACATCCGATGCTGAGCCATTGAAACTAAAACAAGTCTTATAAGCCCGAAATACGGTACTTACTCTGCTATGGAAAAATTCAATCACACAATAGAACAAAAAAATTTTTATGTGAAGAACCTGGGAGTGATAATGTCAGAGGATCTCACTTTTAAAGATCACAACAATGTATCTACCACATTGGCCAGGAAAATGATAGGATGAATAATGAGAACCTTCCAAACTAGGGATGCTAAGCCCATGATGATTCTCTTCAAATCGCTTGTTCTCTCTAGGCTGGAATACTGCTGTACACTAACAGCGCCTTTCAAGGCATGTAAAATTGCGGACCTGGAGAATATACAGTGGACCCTCGGTTTTCGTTCACCTCCAAACTCGAACAATTATGTAAATGTATTTTTGTAAGAGCTTTTGTAAGTGTATTTTTGGGGTTCTGAAACGACTAATCTACTTTACATTTGTCCTTATGGGAACAAATTCGTTCGGAAATGGCACTCGAACAGCATTCTGGAAAGAATTTTCAACAAACCGAGGGTCCACTGTTCAGAGAACTTTCATGGCACGTATAAGTACGATAAAGCGCCTAAATTTTTGGGAACAGTTGAAAGTCCCTGATTTGTACTCCCTGGAATGCAGGCAAGAAAGATATGCGATAATATACACTTGGAAAATCTTAGAGGGACTAGTCCCAAATTTGCTCACGAAAATCACTCCCTACGGAAGCAAAAGACTGCAGGAGATGCAACATTCCCCCAATGAAAACAGGGGTGCCACTAGTACACTAAGAGACAACACAATAAGTGTCAGGGGCCCAAGACTGTTCATCTGCCTTCCAGCATACATAAGGGGATTTACCAATAGACACCTGGGTGTCTTCAAGAGGGAGATGGACAGGCACCTAAAGTCAGTACCTGACCAGCCGAGCTGTGGTTTGTATGTGTGGCCAGCAGTAATAGCCTGGTTGATCAGGCCCTGATCCACCATGAGGCCTGGGAGCGTTGACCACTGAAATGTCCTCCAGATATTCTCGAGGTTATACATAGTTATCATGTACTGTTATCACACACTTATATACAGTTATACACAGTTTTCATACACTATACTGACACTTCTTCAGACAATAACAACCACCCCATTTCCTTCCTCAATAATGGTTAAATTTACCCATGATTGTAAGTATGTGGGCATTATTGTGACTATGATTGTATGATTGTGTGGGCATTATTGTGACTGATTGTATGATTGAGTGTGTGGGCATTATTGTGACTATGATTGTATGATTGTGTGGGCATGATTGTATGCGAGTGTGTGCATTATTGCGAGGCCTGGTCTCGGACCCAGCCACGGGGTGTTGACCCCCGAAACCCACTCCAGGTAATATGATTATATGATTGTGGGCATGATTGTGAATATCATTGTGGGATTGTGGGCATAATTGTATGATTGTGGGCATGATTGTATGGCTGGACATGATTGATTGTGCATATGATTGTGGGTATGATTATTATCAGTTAGGATAATTCCTGAATGATGTTTAGTGGGTCGTGCTACTCTCTTATAAAGCTCCTCTATATATAGTCAGTTCTCTTATAAAGCTCCTCTATATACAGTCAGCTCTCTTATAACTCAACTCACGAAATCATGACACGATTGCAAACAAACCATACCACGGGTGGGGTTAGAACCCGCGATCAGAGTCTCAAAACTCCAGACCGTCGCATTAGCCACCCAGTGGCTAACGCGACGGTCTGGAGTTTTGAGACTGATCGCAGGTTCTAACCCCACCCATGGTATGGTTTGGTTAGCTCTCATACATATAAAGTTCCACTATATACAGTCAGTTCTCTTATTAAGCCTTTCACTGTCTAGACTCCAAAATGAAACTTGCTCTCAGTGTCCAGAAATAAAAAAAAAATTCTTGTGAAATGGTAGAAAATAGTTTTTTTGAAGTTACCGACGCCAAAAATATTATACAGGTGCAAAATTAGCGGTTTCGGCACAATTTACACATTAGCAATTTCGTCCACTTTTGAGTCCTATTTTAATCTAATTTGATTGTTTTCCAGTCGACGTTTTCCAGTCGACCAAACTCTTACCTATTTGGCTAGTATGTCTTCTGCTCTATCAATTGAGCACAAGAAACTGCCATTCAGCCATCACAACTACCCTTTAAGTACACACAAGTCAGTAATTTAGCCAGTTTCACAAAAAAAGATCAATGCCAATTTAAAAATAGAATTCATAAACAATGTAGACATTGCTGTCACTAAGACATTTCCTTTGTTCATTAGTCATGCCTCCAGGCCTCCCCAAGCCTAATATATTACACTTTCCAATTTTTAATTCTTATTCACACAAAAATAGAAGATTTACTCACTATTTCTGGGATAATAAAATATAACCAGAAAAGATTATTCATGGTTTACTGTGTCCCATTATTTGAATCAGACATATTAAAAACCCATAAAAGAGATGAAGTTGTTAGGGAGCCTTACCTGTCCTCTGGAATATTGGCAAAAATAAAATATTTCTGCTACTTTGAGCTCAGTTTTAGCTACTTCTGGTTCTGCTTAAACAAATCAAAATCATCCCAATTTCAGTAATTTGTCTTCCATTCTATAACTGATAAAAAGAAACACCAATAAAACCATAAAAACCACCAGAGAAAGCGCCTCAAAATTGCTATTTTAAACGATTGTCACAGTCTTACTTTTGTTAAATAACAAATTGGACCAAAACATTGTCGTAAGCTCCTCTCTTCTATGTGCGGGTTATTTGTGTATTACTTTTGTTTTTCCCACCATGCAGCACGTGGGGCAGGATTGTTTATACTGTGCACACTCACCTCACACACCCATTCTAGGACAAAATTTACCTATCACATCTTATCTGAGTGAGCTGAGCTCATAACATAGATCATTGTGAAAGACCCCTGGCCACAATGATTGTAGATCTGTGTGAGGGACCCTGGCTGCAATGATTGTAGATCTGTGTGAGGGACCCTGGCTGCAATGATTGTAGATCTATGTGAGGTACCCTGGCCGCAATGATTGTAGATCTGTGAGGTACCCTGGCCACAATGATTGTAGATCTATGTGAGGTACCCTGGCCGCAATGATTGTAGATCTGTGTGAGGTACCCTGGCCATAATGATTGTAGATCTGTGTGAGGGACAGTGAAAGGGTTAAGCTCTATATACTACACTATAAAACACCTGTATATACAGTGAATTGTCTTACCAAACACCTGTATGTTCAGTGAAGTGTGTTATGACGCAGATGTCCAGGTGCCCCTTGACTTGGGTTCTTGTGAACCATCGTAAGTTGAAAATATTGCAAGTCGAATATGAACATGATTTGATAAGTACATAAATACAGTAGAGCATCATTAATGTGTGTTTAACCCTTAAACTGTCCACACGTAGATCTACGTTCACTCGCGCACTGCTCCGAATATTTTGAAAAAAAAAAATAATTTTTTTTTAAATGAAGAGCGCATTTTTATAAACAGGATAGGCTAAAAAAATTTTTTAGGGCCAGTACTTACCGAGATATAAGCCTGACAAGTTGGTGCTGGATGCTCACCTGACGGCAACAACAAGTCCTGCCGCTTGCAGAAGTAATGCCGATATACTTTTTTTTCTAGTTTTTATTTTAATTTATACAATTTTTATGTTCTGGTACTTACAATTTATAATAGTTCTTGTGATTTCATAGCCAATCTTTGTTCTAACACTAATGTGGACCCTCGGTTAACGAATACCCCGGAAATCGTGCAATTATGTAAGTATAATTTTGTAAGTTCTTGTGGAAGTGTATTTTTGGGGGTCTGAAATAGACTAACCTACATGACATTATTTCTTAAGGACGTAAATTCGTTCGGTAATGGCACTTGAGCAGGCTTCTGCAATGAATTTTTTTCGTTAACCGAGGGTCCACTGTATTAGGTACTGAAATAGTACTCAAATAGTCACAATGACACCAACAGGTGAACAATTTCACCTGCCTTGGTCATTTACTATTGTCTATAAATATATACAAAGTATTTGTAGGTCCCAGCAATGTTTTAGACATCTTGGAGTATATATGAAACTCCTTGAAGAATGGTGTTATGACAATTGTCAGATAACTACTGATAAGGCAGTGACATTGATGAATGAATGTGTGCAAGGAACCCTTGCTTTGTTTTCACTGTCTGTATCTGTCTATCTATCTATCTGTTTATCTGTCTATCTGTGTTTCTATCTATCTGTCTAGCTCGGCTTATCTGTCTTTGTTTGCCTGCCTATGTGTGCCTGTAGTATAATATGAAACTCCTTGACTAATGGTGTTATGACAAGTGTCAGATAACACTGACAGCCCAATGACATTGATGAATGGGAGCAGGGAACCCTCTCCTTGTTTCCACTGTCTATCTGTCTGTCTGTCTGTCTAGCTCTGCTTATCTGTCTTTATGTCTGCCTGTGTGTGTGTCTTTCCGCCTGCCTGTGTGTGTGTGTGTGTGTGTGTGTGTGTGTTCTTTCCGTCTGCTTGTCTCAGTCTGAGTGCGGCTCGTAAGCCAACAGGTATTATATGCGATGCAGAAGTGATAATGCGATTTGCCAGTCATGCGTATTATGTCTTATATCTACAAGCATTGTATAGGACTTTGCCTGGAATTTTGGGTTATCCTAGGTAATTTACACTATGTATAATAACTGTACTTATGTGTACATGTAGAGAGAGAGATATTACAGATATATATAGATAGACAGAGATATAGACAGATACAGAGATATAGGACAGATAGATATAGACAGATATAGACACAGAGACAGCCAAAGCCAGCCTGCCGAATATATAAGAACATAAAAAGAAGGAACACTGCAGAAGGCGTACTGGCCCATGCAAGGCAGGTCCATGTCACCTCCCGCTTAGACCAATGACCCACCTAGTCAGGTCACATCCTCTGAAGGAAGGAGCACAGCATCAGACCTAGTAGCACAAGCTAGTCAGGTCCAACTCACACCCACCCACAGCCACTCATGTATTTATTGAACCTATTTTTACTTTCCTCTTATAAGGGGAGTGTTAATGCGACATGACATCAGTGAATCCATGGTGTTTGCCACATTATTTGCTCTAGCTGGCACTCAATTGAACTAGTGCTCCCACAAGGTACTAAGTGGTCCCAGATTTTTTTAATACTGCACACTGAGGGCGCAGACCCATTCTCATGTCTAGGCGACTCAGGCCTATTGCACTAAATTTGAAGGAATGAAAATAAAACTTTGATCTACGTTCGGAGCAGTACGCGTACAAACGTATATCTACGTTTGGACAGTTAAAGGGTTAAGACTGCAATGCTTTATACAGGTGAGGGTAAAGTATCTTGAGCTGCTCTACGTCCCTCAACAACATCTTCGCTGTAGTTTTCAATGCTTGATCTGGAAATATGTGGGGAGGGTTGATGTGATCCTGTACAATACCTGTCCAAACATATGACAAGCTATCAGCTATCACTTGTAAATATATCAGTAAAAAAAATCATATTTTACCAGCTAAGACAATAAAACGTGAAAAAAATTATAAAATCACAGAAAACTTCTCAAAGTTTTGTGCACGTGTTATTGTTGTGTTGAAGGTTATGATGATTCAAGGGTCGTTTAAGTTTATTAAACCTTTCTTTGTCGGTGCTGTAATATTATGGCTTACAAGCCAGTGTTGGTACCATAATATTACACCAAAATTCTAGCGGCTTCCAATCTTGCAGAAGAAGGCTGGTAGGCCTACATATGAGAGAATAGGTCTGAGTGGTCAGTGTGTGCAGTATAAAAAAATCCTGCAGCACACAGTGCATAATGAAAGAAAAAAAACTCCGACCATGTTTTTGGTTTAAAACTCTGACTTTGCGGTGTATTTTCATATGGTATTTATGGTTGTATTCTCGTTTTTTTTGGTCTCATTTGATAGAATGTAAGATATACAGTGGTACCTTGACTTAAGAGTTTAATTCGTTCCATGACCCAGCTTGTAACTCTGTTTGCTCATACTATATCTAATCAATTTTCCTCATTGAAATTAATTGAAATGCCATTAATCCATTCTTCAATATAACATTAATATTTTTCAATATAATGCTAATATCAACACTACGGCTTATTTATCTATCACAATTGATCTAATGTGACATAATAAGCAATATAAATAATATATAAACATGATATATATGTTCTCTAGAATGAATAAAATAAGCCATAATATAGC
>WNWK01021244.1:0-23179 GCA_009830355.1 Cherax destructor | reverse complement strand
GATATGGTCTAATAGAGAGGCACAGGTCTCAGAGATTCTCGTAGGTTTTGTTATTGTCGGGAGCAGCAAGCAGTTGCTCATAGTGTTTGTGAATTCAGTTACTTGTGGGTCCTGATCTTGTAGGAGGTTTATATTGAAGTCTCCTGTGAGGATTAAGTGGTCTTTGTTCATGTGTGCATCAGTAGTCATACTTCTTAATTTTTCACTAAATTGCTGAATGTTTGAAGACTAATGCTGGCTTCTGGAAGATAGGGAGGAGCAAATATGGAGGAGTTAGTTTTTGGAAGGGTAATCCCCTTCCAAAAGGACTTGGGGTAACAAGTCCCTCTCTGGGGTTACTTCCCTTCTTTGTCTTTTAATCCCACTAGGACCAGCTTCTGAGTCATTCCACCAACTATACTCCCTGCATGCCTGCTACACTACCTGCATGCCTGCTACACTCCCGCATGAATGCTACACTCCGCATGAATGCTACACTCCCTGCATGCCTGCTACACTCCTGCATGCCTGCTACACTCCCTGCATGAATGCTACACTCCCTGCATGCCTGCTACACTCCCTGCATGCCTGCTACACTTCCTGCATGCCTGCTACACTTCCTGCATGAATGCTACACTCCCTGCATGCCTGCCCTGCATGCCTGACCTCCTGCATGAATGCTACACTCCCTGCATGAATGCTACACTCCTGCATGATCTACACTCCCTGCATGAATGCTACACTACCTGCATGCCTGCTACACTCCCTGCATGAATGCTACACTCCCTGCATGCCTGCTACACTCCTTGCCTCTATGCCTGCCTGCCTTGAATTCTATCGTGTTTCTCACTTTCTTTACCAAAGGAACTTTACTAGGAACTTTCTTAAGAGCCATGGTTACTTATTTCGCAGTTGCACTGACAAAAAACAATGGAAAACAAGCGAAATGTTTAGATGAATGAGCAGAAGCTTCCTTACGCACCGAGAGACACAGCCAAACTGAAGCGCAAGTGGCCCCAGCTGGCAGACGGCCGCGTCCAATACGGCCGCTAACCGGGAGCTGTAAAACCGGCCGCTAACCGGAACGGCCGCTAACCGAGGGTTCACTGTATAGATGATTTTGAATGGTTTAACTACTAAAAGTCTTAAAATTGAGTCTGAGTAGCAAAAATGTTCGATCTTTGCCGATGTTCAAGAGCAAACAAATCACATCATGCATCTAATACATTTCAGCTGGTGGGTCTAATATGCTTTCAGAAATGCGCTGATATTATTTATACCATTTTTACAATAATGCAGTAGTCTGCATGACAGTAAATCTTCTATTTTTTGTGTGAACAAAAATTCAAAATGGAAAGCAAGCATATAATATAGGAGGGGCCTGGAGACGTGACTAATGAACAGAGAAAATGTTATTTTAGTGCCAGGAATGTTTCTATTATTAATTCTGGACCCTATTTTGAAATTGGCCTTAATTGAATTGTGTATGATATTGGCCAAATTACCAATTTCTGATCACTTTATTGGGTAGTTGAAATCGGTAAATGGGCGGTTTATTGTAGTCGGTTGATAGAACAAATGGAGTTCCAGTGAAATAGCTATGAGTTTTGTCGACTGGAACAATGGAATTGGTTGAAAATAGGTCTCAGTGGGCGAAATTGCCAATGTGTAAATATCGCCGAGACCGCTACCTTCACGAGAGCGTAATTCACAAGTTTTCCATTAAATTTCATATTTTTGGTGTCATTACCATCGGGAAAAGTTTCTCTTATCATTTCATAAGAAAACATCTTTGTTTTTTCTTTAAATTCTTTGACTCTGAGAGCAAGTTTGTGAGCAGGGGTCTCGACAGTGAAAGGGTTAAGGCTCAGGTACACATAGGTATAATTATCATAAATAGTGTAAATTATCTAGGATAACCCCTCAAAAAAGTCAAATGACTTACTACTGTTGGGTCCTTGTAATATCACTAATTACCAGAATGCTTTTGCAAATACAGTAATTCCCTCATGTCCGTGGGGAATACATTCCAAAACCTACTGTGGATGCCTAAAACCACAGATATTAGCAAACCCCATATAAAATTTGTTTTAATTTGTATATGTACTTGCAATGGAAATAAGTCACTCTGACTTTTTTGGGTTATCCTGGATGGTTCTCTACACATATGCTGCTATGTATGATAATCTATGTAACTGTATTTGTGTATACCTGAATAAACTTACTTAACCACCGCCATCACCACCGCCATTGTCACCACCAACACTACCACTGCCACCACCAACACCAGCACTGCTGCCACCACACACCTGTTCCTCATTTGGCAGTGATCTTTTGCTTCCAAATCCAGTTTTCAGTATACGGTAGAACCTCCTTATCTGGTATCGCTGATTCAGTTATCTGCGGTTCACTCAGCCCGGAAATATTGAGGTTGCAATTTGACGTTTTATTTTTTTATAGTCCAATGTTATTTATTTTTTACTGTTTGAATAAGAGTGCTTAAAACATGATCATATAAAGCTTCATTAAGATCAGTCAACAAACAAATGAAAAAAAAAATACAGCCTCTCCTTACTTAACGACGAGTTCTCTTCCTAAGACCACGTCAGAAAATGAATTAGTCACTGAGTGGGGAGCATACTATAATGGTAGTGGGTTTGTGTCAACCATCTTTGATATTGTTTTAATAAGTCACCTTTGTACCATTTATAACATTTCTGGTATATTTTTAAATGTTTATACAGTAGTGTACTGTACAGTGGACCCCCGGAAATTGAACATTCTTTGTTCCAGAATGCTGTTCAAGTGCTGTTACCGAACAAATTTATTCCCATAAGGAATAATGTAAATTAGATTAGTCCATTTCAGACCCCCAAAAATACACTTACAAAAGCACTTATAATAATAAACTTACATAATAGGTCAAGTTGGGAGGCGTTCGATTTCCGGGGGTCCACTGTATATTGTAATAAACAGAATAGAGGAAATCAGCTCTAATATACATTATTTAGGTATGCATCCTGGTCAGAGAGCCAGTCGTAAGTCCAAGTTGTCAGTAAACAAGTACGTCGCTAAATGAGGAGAGGCTGTATACTGAAAATTGGAATTGGCAGCAAACTGGCACATACTGGTAGTGCGCAAGTTATTGTTATCTTCTCGGCAGCAGCTGGTGGTGGTGGGGTGATGATGGTGATGGTTGGTGGTGGTGCTTTGTGAAGGATGGTGGTGGTGCTTGGTGTTGGTGTTTGGTTGTGGTTGTTGGTGGTGGTTGGTGATGGATGGTGGTGGTGGGGGGGTGTGGTGGTGGTGGTGGTGGTGATTGGTGATGGATGGATGGTGGTGGTGGTGGTGGTTGATGATGGATGGTGGTGGATGGGTGGTTCTGGTTGGTGGTAGTGTGTATTTTATCACTATTTAATGTTGGTAATGTCTTATTGATCATAATTTATCAATTAAACTTTATTATAGGTATGTTTGTAAACAGTTTTTATGAGGATAGTGAGGCTCAGGTTAGAGTGTGTAGGAGGGAGGAGGACTATTTCCCAGTAAAAGTGGGCCTTAGACAAGGATGTGTGATGTCACCGTGGTTGTTCAATATATTTATAGATGGGGTTGTAAGAGAAGGGAATGCGGGGGTCTTGGCAAGAGGTGTGGGGTTAAAAGATAAAGAATCAAATACAAAGTGGGAGTTGTCACAGTTGCTTTTTGCTGATGACACTGTGCTTTTGGGAGATTCTGAAGAGAAGTTGCAGAGGGTTGGTGGATGAATTTGGTAGGGTGTGTAAAAGAAGAAAATTGAAAGTGAATATAGGAAAGAGTAAGGTGATGAGGATAACAAAAAGATTAGGTGACGAAAGATTGGATATCAGATTGGAGGGAGAGAGTATGGAGGAGGTGAATGTATTCAGATATTTGGGAGTGGACATGTCAGCGGATGGGTCTATGAAGGATGAGGTGAATCATAGAATTGATGAGGGAAAAGGGTGAGTGGAGCACTTCGGAGTCTGTGGAGACAAAGAACTTTGTCCATGGAAGTAAAGAAGGAAATGTATGAGAGTATAGTTGTACCAACACTCTTATATGGGTGTGAAGCATGGGTGATGAATGTTGCAACGAGGAGAAGGCTGGAGGCAGTGGAGATGTCATGTCTGAGGTCAATGTGTGGTGTGAATATAATGCAGAGAATTTGGAGTTTGGAAATTAGGAGGAGGTGCGGGATTACCAAAACTATTATCCAGAGAGCTGAGGAGGGGTTGTTGAGGTGGTTCGGACATGTAGAGAGAATGGAACGAGACAGAATGACTTCGAGAGTGTATAAATCTGTAGTGGAGGGAAAGGCTTGGACTTCCAGCAAGCATGTGTGAGCGTATTTGATAGGAGTGAATGGAGACAAATGGTTTTTAATACATGACGTGCTGTTGGAGTGTGAGCAAAGTAACATTTATGAAGGGATTCAGGGAAACCGGCAGGCCGGACTTGAGTCCTGGAGATGGGAAGTAAAGTGCATGCACTCTGAAGGAGGGGTGTTAATGTTGCAGTTTTATAATTGTAGTGTAAAGCACCCCTCTGGCAAGACAGTGATGGAGTAATGATGATGAAAGTTTTTCTTTTTCGGGCCACCCTGCCTTGGTGGGAATCGGCCGATGTGTTAATAAAAAAAAATTGTAAACAGTAGGCTAAGATTTTTAATTAAGGTGAAGGAAGCTGCGCTTGGGCGGCAACTACAAAACCCATTGAAAAATTAGAAAAACGAATTAAGGTTACCAAAAATAGTTCAATCTGACAACATTTTGTTGTAAATCTCAGTCACCCATCATCCACTCTACCACCCACATGGTCACCTGCACACTCACCCACCCACACTTTGCCACCCACATGGTCACCATCACACCATTGCTTCCAGCCACTATCCCTACACCTCTACAAAACCCAACAACATAGGTATGTATGTAAACAAAAGACTTGTATATACAGTGGTACCCCGAGTTTCGTACTGCTCCCAGCTCGAACAATTATGTAAGTGTATTATTGTAAGTGCTTTTGTAAGTGTATTTTTGGGGGGTCTGAAACGGACTAATCTAATTTACATTATTCCTTATGGGAACAAATTCGTTCGTTAAGGGCACTCGAACAGCCTTCGGGAACGAATAAAGTACGAAACTCGGGGTACCACTGTATTAGGTAAAAGAACACAGGTGCAACTAATGTGACATTTTTATTGTGGTTTGTTTCACCCTCCCAGAGCTTTGTCAAGCCGTTACTGTTCATAAAGCTTCACAAAGCTCCTGGAGAGCGAAATGTTGCCACAGTAAAAATGTCACATAAGTTGCACTTGTCATTTTACCTAACATATTGTTGGTAATTCTACCAACATTAGTACGACATATATAGCGTTTGCTACTATCCGCAGTTTTTGGTATCTACAACAGGGCTTGGAATGTATCCCCCACTGATATTGGGGTTCCACTGTACTTTTTTATTCATTTGTTGATCGATTATGTGAAGCTTTATATGACCATGTTTTATGCACTCTTATTCAAACAGTAAAAAAATGAAACAAATTGGACAATAAATAAAAAATTAAACCTCAAATTGCAACCTCCTTAAGATTCTTGGGCTGAGGTAAACCTTGGAAAGCGAATCTGCAGGTACAGAGGTTCTACTGCTTGAACTATTTAGTACATATTAATAAATTTATTACACTAAAGGAATTTAATAAAATTATTTTCCCCTTGAATGTTCAACAATAAAAATAACAGTGTAGGAGAGGGTGGGCGAGATGCTTGAGCATTGGTAGCCCTTAACCCTTTCATTGTCGAGACCCCTTTTCTATCATGAAATGATAGAAAATCTTTTCCTGATGGTAGTGACACCAAAAGTATGAAATTTGATGGAAAACTTACAGAATTACACTCTCGCGAAGTTAGCAGTGTTGGTGATATTTGAACATCAGCGATTTTGCCCACTATGAGCCCTATTTTCAGCCAATTCCATTGTTCCAGTCAACCAAACTCGTACCTATTTTGTTAGAACTCCTTTTGTTCTATCAATTGAGTACAAGAAACTGCCTATTTACCGATTTCAACTTCCCAATAAAGTGATCAGAAATTGGTAATTTGGCCAATTTCATACACAATTCAAGGAAGGCCAATTTCAAAATTGGTTTCAAAATTAACAATGCAAACATTCCTAGCACTAAAATAACATTTTCTCTGTTCATTAGTCACGTGTCCAGGCCCCTTTATAGTATTACGCTTGCTTTCCATTTTTAATTTTTATTCACACAAAAAAATAGAAGATTTACTGTTATGCAGACTACTGCATTATTGTAAAAATGGTATAAATAATATTACCTGGAGTTTACCTGAGAGAATTCCAGGAGTCAACGCCCCTGCGGCCCGGTCTGTGACCAGGCCTCATGTTGGACCAGAGCCTGATCAACCAGGCTGTTACTGCTGGCCACACGCAGTCCAACGTACGAACCACAGCCTGGCTGGTCAGGTACCGACTTTAGTGAAAACATATTAGACCCACCAGTTGACATGTCTTTGATACGTGACGTGATTTGTTTACTCTTGAACATCGGCAAAAATCAAACATTTCTACTACTTTGAGGTCAATTTCAAGGTACATGTATTTACTGTCAGCCAATTATAAATCAAAAAAAATCATTTCTTTTTCTAACGTTTGAGGTCAATTTCAAGGTACTTTTAGTCCATAAACCATTCAAAATCATCTCTAGTTCTGTAATAAATATTCCATCAAAAGACACAGAGAATACGATCATAAATACCATACAAAAATACACCGCAAATCGGTTTTAAACAAAAAACATGGTCGGAGCTTTTTCTTCATTATGCACTGTGTGCTGCAGGAATTTTTTATACTGCACACATGACCACTCAGACCCATTCTCTCATATGTAGGCCTACCAGCCTTCTCCCGCAAGATTGGAAGCCGCTAGAATTTTGGCTTACTATTACAGGACTGACACTGGCTTGCAAACTGTAATATTATGGGATTGACAGTTAACACCACAACAAACACACACACATGTCAGAGTTTCTTTATTACAGTATGTATTCAAGTATACAAACTAAACTGATGCACAAATATATATGTATATGAAGTAGGTACTGTATACCTGGAGAGGGTTTCGGGGGTTAGTGCCCCCGCAGCTCGGTCTGTGACCAGGCCTCGTATACACATTACATCCAGGTTCCTTTATTATGCAAAGGAAGATAAACATAAGGTATATAAACACTGGACAGGTACACTTTGTGTCGGTCATCTCAATTTTTGTAAAGTAAAAGGACACAAGTGCAACTAATGTGACATTTTATTGTGGCAACGTTTCGGTCTCCATGAGCTTTATCAAGCAGTTACTGTATACCTGACTTTATAAAGCTCCTGGAGAGCAAAACGTTGCCACAATAAAATGTCACATTAGTTGCACTTGTGTCCTTTTACTTAACATATTGTCGGTAATTCTACCAACATTAATACTCTCAATTTTTATATAAAAACACTGCAAATATTGACTGGTATATACGAACCAATTGAATAAGTAAATAAACAAAAAATTACCGGAACTAACGAGTAATTAACAATAGTATTGAAAAGTAAATAAATAAGGTGGTTTATGCTGATCACTACAGTGTAGAGGCTTGGCATCACCAGGAATATTCATGGTTATAGCACCATAGTTAAGTCAAAATATCATAAATCAAACCATAAAGCAAAGAGCACCTGTATATACAGTCAGCTCTCTATACAAGATAACTGACTGTATCTCCACATAACTGGTGACGTGTATGGGACATATTTACATAGTATTGAAACGTGTATTATTTCTGTAGCATCAAAACATGTATTATTGTTTTAGTATTAAAACATGTATTATATTCTCCGTATTAGAACTTGTATTATATTCTTTGTATTAAAATGTGTATTATTGTTGTAGTTTTAAAATATTATTTGCATGTAAGGCAAAGTTTGGATGACACTTGTATTGTAAATCTTATCGTCTTTCAGGTCGCAACAGCCGCTATTGATGTGTTGATGTGTGTGTTAAGCCTTTGATGGCTACATTTATCCCATTGTCAGAGTGGGATAGACATTTTGAGAGGTGTTACTGGCTAGATTTATCCCACTGTCAAAGTGGGATAGAGGTTTTGAGTGGTGTAGATGTGAGACATTAGATGTAGGTGTAGTTATTGCAGTGTTCTGGTCTTGAGGTAGACGTGTGGTGAACAGGTGCATCTCACAACACAGACCTGTAACTCAAACAGGGAGTTGAACAGTGAGTCAAACAGGGAATTAAACAGAATTACAGGGAGTTAACGAAGTCCATACATATCCCCTTTCTTTGTGTCTATATTCAGTCACTTCTCTTATAAAGCTCCTCTATATCCAGTCATCTCTGTTATAAAACTCCTCTTTATACAGCCAGTTTTCTCATAAAGCTCCTCTGTATACAGCCAGTGCTTATAAAGCTCCTCTATATGCAGTCAGTTCTTATAAAGCTAAGAGAACTGACTGTATATAGAGCTTAATAAGAGAACTAACTGTATATAGAGGTTAATAAGAGAACTGACTGTACAGAGGAGCTCAATAAAATGACTGACTGTGTACAGAGGAGCTTAATAGAGACATGTAGAGGTGCTTTATAAGTGAGTTGACTGGACCAATCTACTGTATGTGACTGGCCGGGTACGTCTGTCATGACAATCTTAAATCGTCTTCAGATTTAACTTCTGAGTAAGTTTTATAGTATATTGTAACTGAACTTTGCAGAAAGCTTGATCATGTCTTGGCAAAGCTCTACATAAGAGTGGTATAATAACATTTGTGGAACAAGAGAGAGCTTCACCAGGGTCCTCGACCGTACCACAAACACTCGGACCGTTTGGTCTCCCAGTTTGATTTTTGGTCCGTGTGTGAGCTTTATGCCTGTATGATAACACCACAGTATTAAAACTTATGTCTTCAAGTTCAGTGAACAAAACTTATTATATTTTCAAGTTCAGTGAACAGAATTGAACTTCAGTAAACAAGAGTGCCAACAGTGTTAAGTAACTTGCCAGACAATCTCTACAACAGGAGGGATTTTAATTCAAGGAACCGGAGCTTGTCTGTGCTTGGCTCAGCACCCCCCCTTCCTCCGGGCGTGGCCCCTGTGGGCTAAGCGCTCACCCCTAGAGAAATATTTTTTATTTTGACCTCGAGAAAGATGATTCCCCCAGGGCATTAATAGTGTCCATATGCAGTATTTTAGACCTGTTTTGTATAATACAGTTGTATGTTGTATTTCGTGGCAGGTTGGGAAGGCTGGTGGTCTGATACAGACACTTGTATTGTTGTATTTCTGATGTATTGCTGTGGTGGTTGTGTGAGGGTTGTATAACCAACACTTGTATATTTGTAAAATACAGCCTGAGGTGTAACTGTATATATACACCAACACGAGTGTGTATACAATGAGAGGTGTAGCTTTGTTTATATACATTAACTGGTGTATGTCTATACTGCGAGGTGAACCCCTGTGTATAGAGAGAATGTTTCTGTATACATTTACAGAGATAAAATATACACAAAGTGAGGGAAAAGTGCTATTAAAAGTTTTCTCATTATGAAGAAAGTCTTCCTTCATCATGTGACAACTCAACTCGCACAAGCACTTCCAATATTTCTCTCTATCTCTCTCTTTCTTTCTCTCTTTCTCTTTCTTTCTCTCTTTCTCTTTCTTTCTCTCTTTCTCTTTCTCTCTTTCTTTCTCTCTTTCTCTTTCTTTCTCTTCTCTTTCTTTCTCTTTCTCTTTCTTTCTCTCTTTCTCTATTTTTCTCTCTTTCTCTCTTTCTCTTTTCTGTGTTTGTGTACTCACCTAGTTGTGGTTGCAGGGGTTGAGTCACAGCTCCTCTGTGTGTGTGTGTGTGTGTGTGTACACCTAGTGTTTTAATCACCATTACAAGTATTAGTGACCTCGACTGGTTGTGTACAGGTTACTTGCAACCTTAACAGCCATCAAGCTTAATTACCTCCCATTTCCCTGGTACTGTGTGAACTCGTACAGGTTTAGTGCTTCCCCCTCGACCACCACAATAATTTCAATCCCGGGAACCATGAAGCAGTTATTATTGCGCGATAATTTGTAACCTCCTTACCAACCTCCCATGAAATACAGGTTTTTTAAGTCGTTCTTCATATAGTTTGTAGTAGTTTGGAGAGAGACAAGTTTTTTGTCATCTTCGTGTGTCATGTGATGAGGGTATTATGTTACTGTGAGTGCCCACTCTGGGCATCACTGGCTGGGCAACCAGAGACTGGGTCACTACCATGCTTCAAGTCTCGCCTTTGACGCCTTCATCACATGCCATGAATTATTCAAGTGCTTGGTAACACTGGTAGATATTTGCCGTGCTTGGTAACACAGATATCTACCGTGCTTGGTAATACTGGTAAATATCTGTCGTGCTTGGCAACACTGGTAGATATCTGCAGTGTTTGGTAACACTGGTAGATATCTGCAGTGTTTGGTAACACTGGTAGGTATCTGCAGTGATCTGCCATGCTTGGTAACACTGGTAAATATCTGCAGTGCTTGGCAACACTGGTAGATATCTGCCGTGCTTGGCAACACTGGTAGATATCTGCCGTGCTTGGCAACACTGGTAGATATCTGCCGTGCTTGGCAACACTGGTAGATATCTGCCGTGCTTGGCAACACTGGTAGATATCTGCCGTGCTTGGCAACACTGGTAGATATCTGCAGTGCTTGGCAACACTGGTAGATATCTGCCGTGCTTGGCAACACTGGTAGATATCTGCCGTGCTTGGCAACACTGGTAGATATCTGCCGTGCTTGGCAACACTGGTAGATATCTGCCGTGCTTGGCAACACTGGTAGATATCTGCCGTGCTTGGCAACACTGGTAGATGTCTGCCGTGCTTGGCAACACTGGTAGATGTCTGCCGTGCTTGGCAACACTGGTAGATATCTGCCGTGCTTGGCAACACTGGTAGATATCTGCCGTGCTTGGCAACACTGGTAGATATCTGCCGTGCTTGGTAACACTCACGTAATAAGATGGTATATAAAATGTCTCGTTGGTATTTTTTAAGCTTGTACAGTACTGATATAAACACTTTATACACTCAAAATAAGGTTTAATTTTGAAGATTGTTCTTGTGCATTTAGCTATGTAAAGTGGCTGAGAAAATATAAATATTTTGTTTATGTATTTGTAAAGTTTTTTGCCATTACTCATGTCTAATTCAGGAGTGTTTGTTAGTATTATTAACATGTGAATTATTTAGTTTAAGTGTGAATTTTGGTAAGTCACAATACTGACTGAAACAATTCACAAGTAACTTGTTCATTGTTGACTGAACTAGATGATGTCTTAGTTCATTCTGGACCATTAAATAAGGCAGGTGTGACCCAAATGGTCCAGGAGAGACCAATACCTCATCTACTTTGGTCTGCAGCCTCTGTTTATTGTGAGTGAAGGTATGTGTGTGTGTGTGTGTGTGTGTGTGTGTGTGTGTGTGAGGAGAGTGTGTTATAAAGGACATTACCTTAAGCTAGGTATGAGGGAGAGTGTCGTAGAGGGCACTTCCCTAAACTAGGTGTGAGGGAGTGTCATAGAGGGCACTGCCTTCAACATGGTGCGTAGAGAGCACCGTATCAAGCGTGTTTTTCAGGCTACCTTAACTTCTAAATATGTACAAGGACAGATATTTGTGGTTTAATGCTGCATAAAATAAACAGAAAATTAACATTATTTTTTTTTTGTCATCCCAAGGCTTGAAGAATGAAGTAATGGTGAATATTGGAAGATAAGAGATGGTAGTGATTGAGAAGAGTAGAAGCACTGGCCGGGGTTCATTAGGGAGCGCTGCACTACGCCTTGTACCCAAGACGCTACACTCTAGTCTCCACTTTTAATGGCGTCCAAGACTTGAACAGTTCACAAAGCACTTGAAGATCTCGGTCATTATCGTGTTTACCGAAGGTTGGAGGGGCTCTTGGTGAAGCGGACGAAGACTTGAGCGCTTCGTGAGGCGCTTGAAGATCTCAATAATAGAGTTTTCCGAAGGTCGGAGGGGCTCTTGGCGAAGAATTCGGTGTTGGTTTGAAGAAGAAATTTAAACTGGGAATGGTGGGTAGCACAAGAAGAATAGTAGAGGCGCCAAGTTAAAGTTGAAGCTTGATCAAAATGTTGGCCAAGACCAAGAGAGGAAGAATTAAGTCGGTACTACCACTGAGGTAATCTCTTTCCAGTCTCTTGGAAAGTCTCTAATAAGAGCACCAACATATTTAGTCTTATAAAGAGTATATACGAGAATTGTTCAGAGTGACGATTAACTCCACATCTCTTTCAAAATTATTTAAGAGTTTCATATATTTTTGTATTCACACTGGTCATTACTCACTAGTGTTAAATGTAACACTTGAGTTGCTTTATTGTGGAAATGTTTGACCAGACAGTGACTTCTTCAGTCCAATACAGAGTAGAATAATGGAAAATGATGAGAAGTTTGAGATGATCAGTCACTTATCCGGGAGTTGATGTGTTCACTTCCTCAAACTTCTCATCTTACACTGTTCTTCTCTGTAATGGACTTGTAACTTACTGACTGGCCAAACATTTATACAATAAAGTCACACCAGTGTTGCATTCAATAACTTGTTAGTTTTCAAATTTACAATATCCCGGTAGTTTTATAACACTGAGAAGTGTGTCACTTTATACACCCAGTCGGTTTAATATACACAGGTGTGTATGTCTCATTGTGACTGCAATCGTTTGTTGATACACTTGAGAGGTGTGTATGCGAGTACATACACTAAGGTCTCAGTATACACACTGTATGCTGAGAGTTTATCTCTTACTAAGTAAGCTACCACTAAGAAATGTTGACCTGTACTGAAAGTTTACTGGTATCAGTTTTAGAGTAAAGGTGTCCTTGACTTTGTAGTGTAGAGGTGACACAAGGCCTTACATAACCCCAAGATATTACTGGCAGCCTACCTTTGTGGGTGGTAGAGGCTTGGGTGCCCAGCACGCATATATGGTCATGTTAGGAGTGAGTGGAGATCATTGGTTCTGAGGATTTTGCTGTTGGAGTATTTGAATGAGTTGAAGTGTAAGCAAGGTAGTAGTTAGCTGTAAGTACTGTAGGTGGGAAGTACAATGCCTGTACTCGGAAGGATGAACGAGAATTTTACAATTTGGAAATGGGAAGTACAGTGTCTGTACTCTGAAGGATGAATGAGAATGTTACAATTTGAAGGTGGGAAGTACAGTGCCTGTACTCTGAAAGATGAGTTGAGGATGTTACAGTTCTGGAGGTGGGAAGCATGACTTAGTCAGAACCATGACTTCGAAAAATGGCTTAAAACTATGACTTAGTCAGAACCATGACTTACAAACAGAACCACGACATAGAACCACAACTTAGAACCATGACTTAGAACTGTCAGTAGTGGTACTATGTACGTACTGTGCAGTATACTTAGATAATCCCATCTACATTATAGATATGTTCCCTTGCTTGGTGTGACATCACAAAACCCATCACATGTTCACAGTAGGCCAGAGGCCTCGCGGTCAGTTCCCACTAGGCATAGACTGTACAAGGCAAGGCTCCTGGGCTTCTCCTCAACACTCTTAATTATACGCCTCCCAGACATACAACGTGTGTGTGTCTTACTCCAATATCCTCACGAATCCCCATGACAGAAGCACGACTTACAACCACAATTTAGAACCATGACTTACAGGTTCTGTGTACAGATCAAAGTCTTGATGAATATTATAAAAATTCTTTTCAAGTTTTTATTGTTGAAGGACTTCCCCCCTACCCCAGGGCCATCCTGGCCAGGTGCTCTTGATCCCAGGGAGCGCAGCTGCCCCCTCTAGTCATGCCCGGGGCACTGAGCAGCTCTTACAGGTCTAGCACTCACCTCCCCCCCCCCCCACACACAAAATAGTCCTTTACAAAAAATAATTTGAAAAATTGACATTTATTATCATGAGGGAAGTGTTGAGCTGTGGAATAATTTTAATTATTACCAAACTAATGAATTATCAGACTGTAACTCAGGTAATTATCAGGCAGGATAAATTGTCAAGCATAATGACCGCTAAATTATCAAAGTAATCAGTCAGTTATCAAGTAGATTACCTCTCAGAAATAATTATGCAGTAACTGTCAGAGGGAATTATTCAGTGAATATCAGACAGTTAGCACACGAGACATCAGATTGTAAAGTCTTTGATCTCTCTAACTGAGCCAAAGTTGGCTTGATAATTCTCAGTTTTAAAGTGTGAGTCTTTGACAAGTGTGTAGGCTCAAGACTTGAGTACAGATGGGCCTGTCGATCTTGAAAAAAATTGATTTCTTCTAATTCGTATTTCCTTTCCAGATTTTTTTGGGCCTCCGACGGGAAATTTACAAGGACTGTTTTGTAACGCGTAGTGGACGGGTACTGCAGCAGGCCAATTGACCTAGGCTAGACATATGCTACTCACACCATTGTTGTGCTTTCTGGCAGTACTGTCTGCTTCTGCTAG
Source organism: Cherax destructor (assembly GCA_009830355.1). NCBI lineage: Eukaryota > Metazoa > Arthropoda > Malacostraca > Decapoda > Parastacidae > Cherax > Cherax destructor. The sequence continues at coordinate 8,621 of WNWK01021244.1, read as the reverse complement.
ACTGCTGGCAGTGGCGGCAGTACTGTTGGTTGGAGTTAGTAACTAAGGTACTTGCTTTCCCAGCAGAACCATGTTGGTTACCATCTATCATCACTGATAGTACCATCTATCATCACTGATAGTACCATCTATCATCACTGATAGTACCATCTATCATCACTGATAGTACCATCTATCATCACTGATAGTACCATCTATCATCACTGATAGTACCATCTATCATCACTGATGGTACCATCTATCATCACTGATGGTACCATCTATCATCACTGATGTACTACACGATGACCATCTATCATCACTGATGGTACTATCATCACTGATAGTACATCTATCATCATGATGTACCATCTATCATCACTGATAGTACCATCTATCATCACTGATGTACCATCTATCATCACTGATAGTACCATCTATCATCACTGATAGTACCATCTATCATCATTGATGGTACCATCTATCATCACTGATAGTACCATCTATCATCACTGATGGTACCATCTATCATCATTGATGGCACCATCTATCATCATTGATGGTACCATCTATCATCATTGATGTACCATCTGTCATCACTGATGGTTGTGGTGGTACCATCTGTCATCACTGATAATTGTGGGGGTACCATCTGTCTACCATCACTGATGGTTGTGGTGGTACCATCTGTCTACCATCACTGATGGTTGTGGTGGTACCATCTGTCGACCTTCACTGATGGTTGTGGTGGTACCATCTGTCTACCATCACTGATGGTTGTGGTGGTACCATCTGTCTACCATCACTGATGGTTGTGGTGGTACCATCTGTCTACCATCACTGATGGTTGTGGTGGTACCATCTGTCTACCATCACTGATGGTTGTGGTGGTACCATCTGTCTACCATCACTGATGGTTGTGGTGGTACCATCTGTCTACCATCACTGATGGTTGTGGTGGTACCATCTGTCTACCATCACTGATGGTTGTGGTGGTACCATCTGTCTACCATCACTGATGGTTGTGGTGGTACCATCTGTCTACCATCACTGATGGTTGTGGTGGTACCATCTGTCTACCATCACTGATGGTTGTGGTGGTACCATCTGTCTACCATCACTGATGGTTGTGGTGGTACCATCTGTCTACCATCACTGATGTTTGTGACAGAAATGTACTCTTTGATGACTTATTGTACAGTACATGGTTCTTGTACATAAAGTACACAGATGATGGAGAAACACCTGGCACCAGTCTGAGTAGTATCAGGTATGGTGGTAGTACATCTGCCAGACAGCAGGCACACTTTATGCTTAGCATCTCCACTACTTGACTATTCTGACTACCCTTCTCAACCTGCACAAAGTCTGTCTTCGGTACACAAACTCTCCATAACATTAAGTAAAACTAACCTGAGGGAGACATGCAAGCCAACATTAGAGACATTATGAAGTGTTTGAGTCCCGTCACCTTGCTCACTGCCGTCACCTTGCTCAGTCACGTCACCTTGCTCACTGCCGTCACATGGAAGCTACAAGAAACAGTACATACAACAAAGATGCAAATTTTAACTAACTGGTGAAAACCTCATTTTGAAGTGCCACTTGTTGGCTCTCCACTCCTGCAGCGTCTGACAGATGCACCTTGCTGAACAACACTGGTTTACCTCCTCTGAATATTATAAAGGAATTGGACTTATCAAACCAGACTCTGTTGATATTTAGCAGCTATCAGCGATGCTTAGCTGTAAGAGTGTGTGTGGGGGGGATGTACTACATGTGTGTCACACAACACTGGGTGGTAGCACTATCTAGAGGGTGTTCCGGGGGTCAATGCTACAATTGCCCAGTCCATGACCAGGCCTCATGGTGGATCAAGGCCTGATCAACCAGGCTGTTAATGCTGGTCACACGTAAACCAATATACAAATCACAGCCTGGCTGGTCAGTTACTGATTTTAGATGCCTGTCCAGCTCTTGAAGACAGCCAGAGGTTTTGGTAATCCCCCTTATGCATGCTGGGAGGCAGTTTATAGGTAAGTTGCTTCACAGGTACCTGTATGCTACAACTGTTTTTGTCGATGCTTGAGACCTGTCTGTGATGTTTATGGCTACAAGTGTGCTTGAAGGAAACTACAGGTGTATGGAACACCAGGCAGTGTATAGGTAAGTTCCTTCACTGGCACCTGTATGCTACAACTTTTTGTTGACACTTATGTACTTTGTCAATACTTAAAAGATGGTAAAGTTCAGTCTTCACGCAGTAAATAAATCATGGACCGGGTGAGGTTTGAACCCATGGCAAGTGAGTGCTAAAACTTGGAGGCCAGTGTGTTAACCATTTGGCCAGCTGACTAATAACATTCATCCGTTCCCTGGTTTGTTTACAATCGTGTTATTACAGTTTTGTGAGTCACTAGATGCACTAAGTTATCTGCCACACTTACCTCAAGAAACATACACACAAAATATATGAGTGGCAGGTATACAGGTGAGAAGTTGCAGAGTCAGTATGCTCATACTTTACACCATTGTAGTTATACATATCTTCAATAATATTATACCTATTAATATTAAACATGCTCTATTTGAAGAACTCAGTGACTAGAGGCCTACTGATTTTCCTGGAATTTTTAGCAGACAGTTCCTTTAATCCTGACACACTCATTGACTTTTTGACGGAAACTGACTTGCTACACAAACTGAAGATTATGCCTCTAGCACTCCCCTCAGTCCCTTCTACCTCAATCTCTTGCTATACTCTATCCTTGCACTATCCACTACCCTACTGCACTCCATACCCTACTAATTCTCCCTCTTACAATCCATTCTCCCTGCATCCTGCACTACCTTGCAGCACTGTATGACCCCTATGGTTTAGCGCTTCTTTTGATTATAATAATAATTTAGCAGACAGTTGTAGCACTAGTGGAGAGAGTGCCTTCACTCTCAAGGTATGCAGTAAAATCTACAGATTTTACCCAAATATTAATTTTTGTCTGGTGCAAAAACCCCTATGGGTTTACTGCTGCTTTAGGAATATACCTTTATCTTTGAAGAGTTTCGAGAGTTTCACTATCGGAGCCCGGCTATGGGCCAGGGTAGTCTGGTGCTTGCCTGGTCAACCATGCCGTTGCTGCTGGAGGCCCACTGCCCCACATATCCATCACAGCCTGGTTGATCTGGCACCTGGTGAAGATACGTGTCCAGTTTCCTCTTGAAGGCTTCTACGCTTGTTCCAGCCGTGTTTCTGATATCTTCTGGTAAGATCTTGAATAGTTGCATGAAACACGTCATGTTGTCAAAAATGGTGAATGTGTTGTCAGTGTACAGAACATTGAGCAAGCTTACAGTATTTCCCTTCTTAGCTCCACTGATGAGATTCCTCTCATGACAGGTAAACATTCTTCCCTCAGTTCTTGCTGCACAATTGTTCTCAACACCATCGTTCAGCAAGACTTTGTAACATGTTATACAGATATGGAGCAGCTTTAGCTCCAGGACCTTCCCAGTCTTAGACATTTAGAGTTGCTTGATGTCCTCACACCTCTATAGTACCTACTACCACAGTCACCTCTGTAGTACATACTACCAGTCACCTCTTTAGTACCTACTTCCACAATCACATCTTTAGTACCTACTTCACAGTCACCGTGTCTAATCCTTTTGCAGTCCTTGCTTCTGAAGTTCCTACCTCAGTGTGTACTACTGTCCTACCTTCATCGTCTTTTCACTTAAATGTTTCTCCATCTATACAGCCTACCCTGACAACATCTCATATTCCCACATCTCCAAAGTTCAAAACTCCTTTAGCCCCTAAACCATATATCATTTCCCTACACTATTTTTCCTACCTCTCGATTCTAGCCCCTTACCTCATAATATGTTACTGGTGTGGAAGTTCATCCCCTCACTAGTTTCTTCCCACCAAGATATCTCTAACCTCTCATTATCTCCTCCTTCTTTGGTAACTATCGATGTATTTGCTCAACCTACAGCTTCTGCTTTGACATCGTGCTTCCTGCACTTCCCTGTCATCTGAAACAATTGAAGCCATCTCTGCATTTGTTAAGGAGACAAAACTGGTTATGGACACTGACCCACCTCACAAAACTTCACAATCACACTTTCCTCAAAATTCCACATTTACTTCTACACATTGCTTTACAGACCTTCCTAGTCTGTAGACAACTGCTGCTTACTCTTACTGTTGTACTCCTAATCAGTGGAATATTTGTGGCCTCGTGGTAATTGAGGTGAGTTTCAGGTGTTGATCTCCCAGTTTTCCCTCTGTATGTGTCTGTTTACAAGAACTAAAATTGTGCTCTGCTGTTATCCTCCCCATCTTGGGATATTTAATGAAAGTGCACTTCTTGTGCACACTGATATACCACATTATCTTTATGTTCATACTTCGCTGCATTACAATGTGGCCAGTATCTACTTGAATAAGTGGTGTACAGTCTGCTCTTTGTATCTTTCTCCTCGACCATTATCTATTCCTGATTCTTATTTTCTGGTTTCTTCCCTACCTCCACCTCTCCACGTATTAGATTTTAATACTCATCATTTCCTCTGGGAAGGGTCTCACTGTGACTGGTGGCACTCAGTTACAGGCTTTTCTTCTCTTCCCTCTACGTTGTAAATACAGGTCCTCCCACTTAATTTGACCCTCACACTTTAACTCTCTCTTGCATACATCTCCACAGCACTTGACTTTACTTGCTCCCATTACCTCCCATTCATATTTCCAACCTCACTGTAGCCCCCGTTGGCAGTTTGAACAAGCGGATTTGGCCCTTTCCTCATGTCAAATTTTTTTTTTTTTTGAGGGGCCTTCTTTGTTCTCACCAGATGAGCTGTTAAAAATATTTACAACCTCTGTTTTAAACTTAGACACTCTTGGATATATGTACCTTAGTGGTTTCCTGCTTGTGCTTGTGCAGCAGGTTCGAAAAATGCTGCACAAGCCTTTATTGTTACAATAGAACCACAGAACATCTTAACTTCAAACAAGGGAGGATGGTTGCCCGGCGTGTAATATGTGAAGCAAAACATAATTGTTATTGGGATTATGTCTCTACTGTCACCACGGGAAAAAAGTACAGAAATTGAGTGGCAGGTGTTCTGCAGACTCTGCTCCCGTTCTTATGGTTGCCATCTGTGCCCTTCATTTTTTCCAAAACTGCTTGTTAATACTTTTAGATTTTCTAGCATAGAGGAATCTTATAGTGTGGCTTTCATATTTTGAGAACTTTAGTCAACACCTTTCACTTGCCTACCGTCAGCAGCTGGATCTGATGGCATTCATATTTATATGCTTCATTTACATCTATTATCCCTTGTAGTCCTCTTATATCTTTAATCTTGTTTGGTCGCAAGGGGTTCTTCCTCGTCCGCCCCTCAAGGAAGGTTCCTTGATATTGGTAAGGAGCTCTTGATCTAGGGAATTGGATCTGCACTCCAGTTCCCTGGAGTAAGGCTGAATACCTTCCACATTCCCCCCACAGGCGCTGCATAATCCTATGTGTTTAGCGCTCCCCCTTGATTATGATAATGTTCCTCATCCATGGAAACTGCTGCTGTTTTGCTTTTTCACAAACCAGGTAGTTGAGGCCATGATGCCTCACACTATCGACCCATTGATTTTACCAGTGCTGTTTGCAAGTTGCTGAAGTATCTAGTAAATAAACATTTGGTGTAGTATATGAAGACAATTGTCTTTAGATACCTATGTACATAATGCATTCGCTAGTAAACACTTGGTTATTGCAGTCCTTTTTGATCTTGAAAATTCTTACATAACTTGGCAATATAACATCTTGGCCCAAGCTCATTCCTTAGGCCTACACAGCAATCCACCCCTTTTCCTTGAGAATTTCTTGTCTGAGAGAGATTTATGTGTCCGGGTTAATAACATTTACCCATCTAATATTTGGTCATCACTTCGTTGACTTTGCTATAGGTTGTGCAGGCGCTGACTCACCTGATAGCAGCCTCTGTCCTGAATGCTATCAACTGTGTGACCCCTGTGGTTTAGCGCTTCTTTTGATTATAATAATAATAATATCAACTGTGTCCCACTATTCATGGCTGTAAGTTTTCTGTTGCTAATGCTGTGTTATACCTGTATGGTTTCCATTGATCTCTGGGTGTCCTGGAAACCTTGCATAACCTCTCTGCAAGCAACTTGCCATAGTCAGCTGACCCTCCTTAAAACTCTTGCCCATTTTCCTTGGACGGCTGATAAACGAACTTTTCATCTTCATTCTGCTTTAATTTTAAAGCTGAATTATTGTGACCAGATGTATTCTGCAGCCTCTCCCACAAAACTTAATCCCATTCATAATTAAGGGTTGCGTTTGTGTCAAGTTACTTTCTGGTCCTCCCTGGTCGAGAGTGTATGCAGAGGTGAATGTTCCATCTTTGTAAGATTGATGTGATGTCCATTGTCTCTTATTTTGTTCTCTCATCACCTTCATGACTTCTTTTGATTGTAATAATAATAATAATAATCACCTTCATGGTCCTTAAACATATGAATGGTAACACGTTAGTAGAAGCTCTCTGCCGCTCCTCTTTACTACGTCCTTTTTCTTCGTATTCACTCATTTACTCCATGTCCGTCCAGCTTCGTATTTTTCTCTTTTCCCTTTGGAAGTTCCATTGATTCTTGTCTTGTCTTCTCTTCCTCACTTCCGTGTATGAAAGCTCTATCTACTGTAGCTTCTCACTAACTTTTTCTTAACCATTTGCAATCTGATTCTCATGTCATTGTAGTTTATACTGATGGTTCTAAATCCTTTGACAGGGATGTTCAGGTGAATGAGCAGGCAGACTGCTGTGCACTCAGCAGTTTATAACATTTCATACAGGGGTGTTCCATTCTCAAACACTTTTACAATAATCTCTAAACTTTACAACCATTGGCAACAGTGGTGGTCTGAGATGATCTATAAATTGTATTCTGTCAAACCTTGCTGGTGTTTGTTTTATCATTGCTGTTATGTTTGGGAGATTATTCCCAGCATATGGAACACACACATCTAATAGAGAAACTCTCAACACTAAGTGAGGATTGACAAGTTCCATTGTTAACCAGACTCCTGTTTACAAGTGGACTCTGACTTTACCTCCGGCAATGTCACCACTCGACTGTACTCTGACCTCGCTGACAGCCCCAACTTTGACTCAGACGTCCTCTGGCTTTTTGTCAGTAACAACTTTGGTATCTTTTGTGTAGCGTTCCTCACTATTACTGTGCCTCTTACTCTTAACCTTCACAGGTCTCTGAATTTCACACGTTTAGCACGTTCTGCCCTGCAGTGCTGTATGACCCTTATGGGTTTAGCACTTAGTTTTGATTGTAATAGAAATTAATGTTTCACTTGGCCAGTGAGGATGGTGTTCACTTGAGTGCACACCGCTCTAGTGTTCACTTGAGTGCACACCGCTCTAGTGTTCACGTGAGTGCACACCGCTCTAGTGTTCAGCACTTTACTCATGAAATTGTAATATGATTGTCAATGAGTCTCAGAACAGGTGGGTGTTGAACCCAAGGCAGGAAGGTTCTAACCCCCTGCTGTATGACCCTGGTGGGTTAAGCGTTTAGTTTTGATAATCTAACCCTCCACCCTACCTCCCCCCATGAGTTCAAACTTTACCCCTTGTGATAAGAGTCTTGTTCAACACTTATTATTGATCACATAAGTATCTTATTGAAGCACTTAAGATTCTGTGATGCCAGGGAGAGGCTCTTGATTCCAGGGTTTTGAACCTATTTGTCCCATCACAGGTGTGGTGTGGCCCTTTCAGGTTTAAAAGCTTTCCCATGAATATAATTATTTAATTTCAGGTATTAAACTTTAAAATTACAAACTTTTTTTCTGTAACCTTTGTACTTCACCCAGACGTATATAACCTGGACGGGTTTGTATTTGAACCATACGATTTTGTATTTAACCCAAGTGGGTTTATATTTAAACTGCTTTGGAATGCATCTTTGTAAACAAGGTTCAGCGCTGTATAACCCCTGTGGTTTAGCGCTTCTATTTGATTATAATAATAATGTAAACAAGGTTGGTTTAGCGCTTCTATTTGATTATAATAATGTAAACAAGGTGAGAACCTTGAAAGTGAAGGGCCCCTCAAGGAAGGTTCCTTGATGCTGATGAGGGGCTCTTGATCTGTGCTCCAGTTCCTCTTCAAGGGGGGCTCCTTGCTGTGGTGAAGAGGCTCTTGGTCTGAGGTGGACCTTTTGGTCATCTTCCTCAGACCGAACCTAATTACCCCCCAATCCCCCCTCCCTTTTCCCATTTTCCCCATCCCTTTTCCCTTTCCTCCTCATCCCTCCCTTATTTCCTTCCCATTTTTAACCTGGGAGCTTCCCTCCACAGGCATTCTAGTTCCTAGGTAGGGGAAGGGTATCGTGTCCATCCCATTCCGTTGAGGTCCTTAGTGGTGGTGTAGTTTGCCGTGGAATCTGGATCGCCTGGGGATGTCCCGTTCCTCTCCGGTCTCCCGGGAGTGGCCTTGGGTATCTTTCGGGCGACGGTGTATCTCTGGAGGCCACCTTTCGGATTCCGGGGGTGGTGGCCGAAGGGGGTATGCTTTGTGGCGGATATCCGGCCGCCCTCTCTTTT
>WNWK01021243.1:0-34377 GCA_009830355.1 Cherax destructor | reverse complement strand
AGTTTATAGGCCAAAAGTACTTCAATCTTGCTTGTTTAATCGAACGGTCCATACCAGGATGCAACATCTGGTACTGGGGAAACTAACTGGTATACTCTTCTACTAGGATTACCCAACTCGGTAGTGCGATACAGTAATTCTTGGTTCATGACAGTCACTAATGGGTGTTGGTTGCTTCACAGAGAATAAGATCTTTCTGGAGCAGGAATCGAACCACACCAGATCAAAAGGGGTCTTGTCTTTGAGTAGTCTTTACATCCTCAGTACTAAATGGAGGATCGGCAGTTACTACACTGACATGACGCGACAAAGCATCAGCAACTACATTGATTTGCATAACTGTAAAATTGCGTTCAGCCTTAGTAAGGACTCGGCTAGCAAATGCAAATAATCTCTTAAACTGAGTTTCTTTATTCACTAAGAACTGGGAACATTTTCCCCTACTGGAGGAAAGAACGGCACGGTGGAGTGGAAGGACTCTCCCGGGTGAAATAGATAGCTCAATAACACAAAGTATGAACAAAGGAGAATGGCTCTACTATCTCTTACTGCAGGTAATAATACTCGACACACGACACTTTACTCTGCAAGGACTTACTGTCAACTGGAAAGAAACACTATCTGGAACACGAGGGACAAAACTGGCACTCTAGTGAATACACTAGCAACAGAAACGGCTTTCTGCAATTGCTTTGCATCAGCGAGAGATGTATAACTCATTCAAGTAGTCTTTCTTCAACAAAGCGTCCCCTGGAGAGGAACTACTACTTGAACTAGCAACATTGCAAGGATAGACTCAGTACTCAAGGCGGTCCGGGATACCTCCGGCACCTAGGCATCGAACGCTATCTGCATGCAAGATATTGTAGGGACTGAATTCCAGACAGGAGTGACAGTAATACTAGTTTCTTGACCGCTCGGCTACGTTAATACATAATGCACAAAGCTATCAGGACTGAATTTGAACTTCACATTCCGCAGAACTGTTATAACTCTCTGATACAAGCTGTGAGAACAAACACATTGCTCAAAAGCTAGATACTGTCTTTCAGTCGGTAAGGAACTATCAGGATCACGAAGAAAACTATAGTATTGACTCTGTGGCTGGGTAGGTCTAGCATTCGGTAAATGACTATCATGAATTTCAGCAAGGGCATTTGGAACATTAGAGCACTGAATGCCGTCATTAGCTACACTACTGTAAGGTAAGTGAGACATACTTGCAATGAAAATTGCACAAAAACTAATTCAGGAAAAAAATGAGAATGGCAAAATATTCACAGTACACAATTAGTTAAAATGGAAAGTAAGAAGTCATTGAATTAGATGCAGAAAAGGGGTTAAAACAACTAATGTACACTGCATAAGAAATGACAACTCACTCACTGATTTTTGACTGTAAAATTTAAGGAATTACTTTACAAATTGCAATAAAAAGGCAATACTGTATGGCTGACACTACTGCAGTCTCCCAGCTCAGACTGACACTACTGCAGTCTCCCAGCTCAGACTGACACTACTGCAGTCTCCCAGCTCAGGCTGACACTACTGCAGTCTCCCAGCTCAGGCTGACACTACTGCAGTCTCCCAGCTCAGGCTGACACTACTGCAGTCTCCCAGCTCAGACTGACACTACTGAAGTCTTCCAGCTCAGGCTGACACTACTGCAGTCTCCCAGCTCAGACTGACACTACTGCAGTCTCCCAGCTCAGGCTGACACTACTGCAGTCTCCCAGCTCAGACTGACACTACTGCAGTCTTCCAGCTCAGGCTGACACTACTGCAGTCTCCCAGCTCAGGCTGACACTACTGCAGTCTCCCAGCTCAGACTGACACTACTGCAGTCTCCCAGCTCAGACTGACACTACTGCAGTCTCCCAGCTCAGGCTGACACTACTGCAGTCTCCCAGCTCAGGCTGACACTACTGCAGTCTCTCAGCTCAGGCTGACACTACTGCAGTCTCCCAGCTCAGACTGACACTACTGAGTCTCCAGCTCAGGCTGACACTACTGCAGTCTCCCAGCTCAGGCTGACACTACTGCAGTCTCCCAGCTCAGGCTGACACTACTGCAGTCTCCCAGCTCAGGCTGACACTACTGCAGTCTCCCAGCTCAGACTGACACTACTGAAGTCTTCCAGCTCAGGCTGACACTACTGCAGTCTCCCAGTTCAGGCTGACACTACTGTAGTCTCCCAGCTCAGGCTGACACTACTGCAGTCTCCCAGCTCAGGCTGACACTACTGCAGTCTCCCAGCTCAGGCTGACACTACTGCAGTCTCCCAGCTCAGGCTGACACTACTGCAGTCTCCCAGCTCAGGCTGACACTACTGCAGTCTCCCAGCTCAGGCTGACACTACTGCAGTCTCCCAGCTCAGACTGACACTACTGCAGTCTCCCAGCTCAGGTAGATTTCAACACTTCATAAAATCAGTCAAGTGCGACAGAGTGTGACTGGCAAACACAGCTAGACTATTTCGACTGTGCAGTTACGATATAAAATAAAGTGGCAGCACATTGTGGATGTATCCAATTTAATAGAAATAGAGAGGGAAGCTTCACACAGCGCTTGTATCCATGACAGCTTGTTTAGTGTCATGAAGTTCATGGTAGTGACTCTTCCCACTTGTGCTCATGGAAACGCTCTAATGCGTAGAGATACCGACGCTCTGGTGGGGGTGATACCAACTTTCTAGTGCGTGAGGATACTTAATCTAGTGCGTGGGGAGACCTAATCTAGTGCGTGGGGAGACCTAATCTAGTGTGTAAGAGACCTAATCTAGTGTGTAAGAGACCTAATCTAGTGTGTAAGAGACCTAATCTAGTGTGTAAGAGACCTAATCTAGTGCGTGAGGATGCCATCTCTAGTGTGTAAGGGATGCTCACTCTAGTGTGTTGGGATACTAAATCTATAAGGATACTCTACTGTGTGAGTATACCAACTGCAGTGTATGGAAGGTACCAGCACCTCGAGACATCATACAGGTTATTATACTCTCTATCTCAATACTTCACAGTAAGTGTAAGTGTTGATAACCACCACTGCACAAGACAATTCAAAACAATGTAAAAAAAAAATTAACGCCTTTCAACATTTCATTTATATTTTTTTTGAGTAACTGTGCTTCCAAATGTCTCCGAAAAAATATATGATTTGTTTATGGGTCTACTCTAGCGATGGGCTTGCTAAGAGGCGCATAATAATGTTATGTTCGCAGATTATTAACCAATCTATGAGTCCTGTGAATGTTTGGCCACTAAGTTAGTTTAATATTTTTATTATGCCCCCATACCCATCCTGTGGGTGGTAGTCAAGAGATTACAGAGGCACATAATGTGTCGAGGGACTAGGCCCGTGCCCAGTCCCATTATGTCTCTAAATAACTTACAGTGGTCATGAACTACAGTGTGTTTTAAAAAAATGGACCCAATTTCAAAGCAGACTGCTTTGAAATTGGGTCCATCGTTTTGAAACACCCTGTATTTACATGTTTATATCTGGTTAAAGTCGTAAGGAGTTATTTATGCAGACATGAATTATGACAAAAAAAATACAAAAATATTACCTTATATTTTAGCAAGTTATGCTTGTAAACAGTTTAAGTAGTTATGCGTTATTTACAGTGGGGAAAGTCAGGCTATTTTTCCAGAATGGTTGGTAATAATACTTGGATAAAATACTTTGACATTTCTTAAACATTTCTGAGTGAGTTGTCTCTGAATTCATTAATTTTTATCGCATTCCAGCACATAATGACGCAATGTGTGACAATTGTCCATTTGACAAAGTTTACATTTAGCTTGGTCTGCATCATCTAGCGGTTTATTGGCACCTATAGTTGTTGTTACATTGCAAATGTTTACGTTTTACCCAATTTACAATAAGTATTATTGTTTCTATTCATGTAAACAGTTTACTATTGTAACTTGTTTACCTAACATTGTTGCTGGCCACACCATGCACCCATATTTATAAATAGTACACAATACCGACTAGTTCACGAGCAAGAAACAAGTGCAAAATTTAGGTATCTTTATTGTTGAAAAGTCTCGCATGCGCAGCTTACTTCTTCGATCAAATACAAGCGATTACAGTGTTGCATCATGTGTCTTGCTCGTCCACTTTGACAAGTTTGTACATGACGGATACGGGGTGACTGTGCCATTAGTATCTGTATGAATGAGAGCCTCTCAAAAAAGTGATGAAATCTTTTATTCAGTTTAAGAAAGGTCAGTATAAATAAAATAAATAAAATCCACCAGAGTTTATACGAGATGGACAGTTTTTTTGGGGTTAGAAAAGAAGCCACAGGTGAGAGATATGGTATCAGCAGTTAATGGGACCTACGTAAGTCTCTCAGTAATTGCTGCTTAACCTACAAAGGTTGTGGATGGTTGATGAGGTTCTAAGCTTATCGACCACATGATGGTTATTGAGGCTTCATGTAACTTGTTCACCAACAGTCAAAGACACTTTAATCCCAAAAAATAGAAATTAAACACTGAACTTGTATTCCCTGAGAGACATAAACCTCTCAGTGTACTGTTATACCCTGAGTAAGTGTGTAGTATAGACTGTAGAACTCTTAAGGTCCACGTATGGTGATATGTACCTCGCTGATGGCGATTAACAACCGTGTGATTTACTTCCCCTGTTATTACTTTTATATTAAACTTTTGTGTAATAATCTGTCATTTCTACTGTATATGTATAGCTATTTCTGTAAAAAAAATATCTATTTGATAGGACTGTGTTATAAGAGAAAGATGATCAACTTTCCTTCTTAGACATCTTTCTATGCAGGACACGAAAGTGATACACAGTTACACACTCTTTTCAAGTGTACAGGAAGCCCACTGTCGAGGATGACTTAATGTGCTTCAACTCGCATCACCACGCATGCACCAAGCGGGAGTAGTGATTGCATTTTTTCTTTGAGATCTCTCAATATAACTAGTCATGTTTTCCTCGTGGATGAATGCTCTTACATTCTACAAACCTTCACACGTCTTCACTTGCCATCGTTCTTTATCCACGACCAGCGGCACAGTCACGGGGAGGAGGAGGGGGCTACACCACGACCAGCGGCACAGTCACGGGGAGGAGGAGGGGGGCTACACCACGACCAGCAGCACAGTCACGGGGAGGAGGAGGGGGGCTACACCACGACCAGCAGCACAGTCACGGGGAGGAGGAGGGGCTACACCACGACCAGCAGCACAGTCACGGGGAGGAGGAGGGGGGCTACACCACGACCAGCAGCACAGTCACGGGGAGGAGAGGGGCTACACCACGACCAGCGGCACAGTCACGGGGAGGAGAGGGGCTACACCACGACCAGCAGCACAGTCACGGGGAGGAGGAGGGGGGCTACACCACGACCAGCAGCACAGTCACGGGGAGGAGGAGGGGGCTACACCACGACCAGCAGCACAGTCACGGGGAGGAGGAGGGGCTACACCACGACCAGCAGCACAGTCACGGGGAGGAGGAGGGGGCTACACCACGACCAGCAGCACAGTCACGGGGAGGAGAGGGGCTACACCACGACCAGCGGCACAGTCACGGGGAGGAGAGGGGCTACACCACGACCAGCAGCACAGTCACGGGGAGGAGGAGGGGCTACACCACGACCAGCAGTACAGTCACGGGGAGGAGGAGGGGGCTACACCACGACCAGCGGCACAGTCACGGGGAGGAGGAGGGGGCTACACCACGACCAGCAGCACAGTCACGGGGAGGAGGAGGGGCTACACCACGACCAGCGGCACAGTCACGGGAGGAGGAGGGGCTACACCACGACCAGCGGCACAGTCACGGGGAGGAGGGGCTACACCACGACCAGCGGCACAGTCACGGGGAGGAGAGGGGCTACACCACGACCAGCGGCACAGTCACGGGGAGGAGGAGGGGGGCTACACCACGACCAGCGGCACAGTCACGGGGAGGAGGAGGGTGCTACACCACGACCAGCGGCACAGTCACGGGGAGGAGGAGAGGGGCTACACCACGACCTGCGGCACAGTCACGGGGAGGAGGAGGGGGCTAAACCCCCATAGATGCAAATATTCTATTTTTTTCAATTAATGGTTAATTACTCCTGTATTATACTGACCAGTGACCACGATAGTTTAAGAAACTCCACATACTTATAATCATATATTTTTAAAAGACGATTTCTTAGATTTTTTTTTTTAGCATTTTATGACTTTTAAGGACTCTCCCTTTCCCCAGATCATCCACATTGAAATCCTGCCTTAAACCTCCTCCCCATAAACTGAAATCGTGTTTTTTTAACCTCCCCCAGCCTGAAATCCTGTTTTAAACATCCCCCAGCCTCAAATCCTGTTATAAACCTCCCCCAGCCTGAAATCCTGTTTTAAACCTCCCCAGCTTGAAATCCTGATTTAAAGCTCCCCATCTTGAAATCCTGATTTAAACCTTTTCCCCAGACTGAAATCCTGCCTTAAACCTCCTCCCAGACTGAAACTCTGGCTGCACTATAGTTCACGATTGTAGATGAAGACTTCACACCGTCTTGAATGTTACTCTTCCAGAACACACCACAAAGAGGCACCTAATACACCAGAACACACAACAAAGAGGCACCTAATACACCAGAACACACCACAAAGAAGCACCTAATACATCAGAACACACCACAAAGAGGCACCTAATACACCAGAACACACCACAAAGAGGCACCTAATACACCAGAACACACCACAAAGAGGCACATAATACACAGACCACAAAGAGGCACCTAATACACCAGAACACACCACAGAGAGGCACCTAATACACCAGAACACCACAAAGAGGCACCTAATACACCAGAACACACCACAAAGAGGCACCTAATACACCAGAACACACCAAAAAGAGGCACCTAATACACCAGAACACACCACAAAGAGGCACATAATACACCAGAACACACCACAAAGAGGCACCTAATACACCAGAACACACCACAAAGAGGCACCTAGTCCTCTCGTGTGGTGTGGAAAAGGACACTTATGTGCAGTTCAGGACATTTACTTTCGTAAATGTCCTGAACGAGTGGTGAAACGTTTCCTCTAATAAATGTCTTGAATTGTACACAAGTGTCTTCTTCCACATATTGTCGGTATCACCAGACCATTTCTCAGTCCTCTCGTGTGGTGCTGTGACATAAAACACCCGCGGTACCAGCCAGTAGCGACAACCTGGCCACAATAGCTACTGCGTCCATCAAAGATCTCGGCAGAAAGCGATCTACTGGCCGTTTCCCCGGTATCTACCACTCATGTTGATACTCTCCCACACTTATAAGTACGTGTGGGAGACTAGTAAGAGTCTAGCTATTAGAATCAATGAATAGACCAAGGACTCCCAATGGAAATAAGTCACTTTGTCTGACTTCTTTTTTTTTTTTTTTTTTTTTTGGGGGGTAATCTATACACATGTATGATAATTTATGTAACTGTATTTATGTGTACCTGTGGTATAAACTTTGGTAATAAATACCGGCAAGTTCGTTTAAAAAAACATGTAAGCAAACACTAGGACATGTTTATTAAAAAAAGTTTCGGTCCTGGGACCGAGGAGTTTGTTTATTATCTTTATTATGCACCCCATACCCATCCTGTGGGCGGTAGTCAAAAGATTACAGAGGTACATACTGGGTCCAGGGTTTGGACCCCAAAGTTTTGATAGCTGAGCAAGTTACAAAGGTAATGAACTCAGGTAGATCTGGTCACAATCATGACAAGTTACAAAGGTATATACAGATTACAGAGGTACATAATGGGTCCAGAGACTGGGCCAGAAAGTTTTGATAGCTGAACAAGGTACAAAGGTAATGAACTCACAAGTTTCAAAGGTAATGAATCATGTAAGTAAATTTAATTACTTATGTTTATACATGGTTACAATCATGAACAAATTATAAAGTAATGAGCAATTCACTAGTCTACACCCGGTCACAACTGTAATGAGTTATTAGTGCAAATATTAATTGCAGGAACGAAACGCTTTTTAATAAATATATCCTAGTGTTTCCTTACGTATTTTGCATGTGTACCTGTACCTGAATATACTTACTAACATGAGCAAGTGTGTAGCAGGGATGATCAGGGTAATGCATGCGTGATACACAGAGATACAGAGAAACATATGATAAACAGGAATGAATTTCCATAGTTACCAAGGAACCAGATTTAAGGAAATGATGTTTAGAGGCCTGTGTTGATAGTGGTGACAAATACGGTAATACAGAAAGCAGGGAACCGTAACATATCAGCCACGTTGGCAGATATGGACACAGCCATCTGGGACTTCATTACAATGTGTGTGTGTGTGTGTGTGACGACGCCAGTGCACATGTGGGAGTATAACACAAGTGTAGCTACCCACACAAACTCGTCACATGGCACAGCAAACGTCACAATGGTTTACATAAAGCATAGAACTCCTCAGCATGATTAAATCAACAAATATCTGCATGCGATATATATATATATATATATATATATATATATATGTGTGTGTGTGTGTACTCACCTAATTGTACTCACCTAATTGTGGTTGCAGGGGTCGAGACTCAGCTCCTGGCCCCGCCTCTGCACTGTCCGCTACTGGGTCTCTGCTCTCCCTGCTCCGTGAGCTCTATCATACCTTGTCTTAAAACTATGTATGGTTCCCGCCTCCACTATATCGTTCGCTAAACTATTCCACTTCCTAACTACTCTATGGCTGAAGAATTGCTTCCTAACATCCCTCTGACTCATCTGAGTCTTCAGCTTCCAGTTGTCTTCGTGTGTGTGTGTGTGTGTGTGTGTGTGTGTGTGTGTGTGTGTGTGTTTATCAATGCAGTCACTGTTGTACAACAGTGGTTTCTTAAACAATAATACCAGCACTGGTACAACAGTGATTGTTCTGGCTCAACAATGGTTACACTGGTACAACAATGATTACACTGGTACAACAATGGATGTAGAACCTTGTAACTGCGAAATTCTGAAGTTTATATTGGTGACGATTAATCAGGTCAATGTGAGGAGCAATGCGCATGATGCTGCTACCTTGTTATTAGTGAAAGTTTTTCTCCGCACATTAACATACAACCAGTGTGAGATGTTACTGTGATTAAAATTAGTTTTTGCCCGAAATGTTTTTCATACTAGTGGCGTTTACCAGTGTTTGATTACATGTTAACTACATTATTTTGTACTGGCCCGTCCCTCGGGTATGACCTACCTCCACTAGGAAATCCCACCTACTAGTGTCTTTGTCCGTGACCTGTGACCTGGTGGCAAAAGCTCTCGCTTCACACGCTGAGGGTCTGGGTTCGATTCCCGGCGAGGGTTGAAAC
Source organism: Cherax destructor (assembly GCA_009830355.1). Classification (NCBI taxonomy): domain Eukaryota; kingdom Metazoa; phylum Arthropoda; class Malacostraca; order Decapoda; family Parastacidae; genus Cherax; species Cherax destructor. Next base: position 25,022 of record WNWK01021243.1, on the reverse strand, counting down.
ATTGAGCGTGTTTCCTTACATAAGAACATAAGAAAGGAGGAACACTGCAGCAGGCCTGTTGGCCCATACTAGGCAGGTCCTTCACAATCCGTCCCACTAACAGAATATTTGCTCAACCCAATTTTCAATGCTACCCAAGAAATAAGCTTTGACAATTTTACCCACTCATGCGCGAGTCCCACTCAAATCCAACCCCTCTCACTCATGAATTTATCCAACCTAAATTTGAAACTACCCAAAGTCCTAGCTTCAATAACCCTACTAGGCAGACTGTTCCACTCATCAACTACCCTATTTCCAAACCAATACTTTCCTATATCCTTTCTAAATCTAAACTTATCTAACTTGAATCCATTATTGCGGGTTCTCTCTTGGAGAGATATCCTCAAGACCTTATTTATATCCCCTTTGTTAATACCCATTTTCCACTTGTATACCTCGATCATGTCTCCCCTCATTCTACGTCTTACAAGTGAATGTAATTTTAGGGTCTTCAATCTTTCTTCGTAAGGAACATAAGAACATAAGAAAGGAGGAACACTGCAGCAGGCCTGTTGGCCCATACTAGGCACGTCCTTCACAATCCATCCCACTAACAGAATAATTGCCCAACCTAATTTTCAATTCTACCCAAGAAATAAGCTTTGAAGATTCTATTAACTCAAGTGCGAGTCCCACTCAAATCCAACCCCTCTCACTCATGAATTTATCCAACCTAAATTTGAAACTACCCAAGGTCCTAGCTTCAATAACCCTACTAGGCAGACTGTTCCACTCATCAACTACCCTATTTCCAAACCAATATTTTCCTATATCCTTTCTAAATCTAAACTTATCCAATTTGAATCCATTATTGCGGGTTCTCTCTTGGAGAGATATCCTCAAGACCTTATTTATATCCCCCTTATTAATACCCATCTTCCACTTATATACCTCGATCATGTCTCCCCTCATTCTTCGTCTTACAAGTGAATGTAATTTAAGGGTCTTCAATCTTTCTTCATACGGAAGATTTCTAATGCTATGAATTAACTTTGTCATTCGTCGCTGAATGTTTTCTAACGAATTTATATCCATTCTGTAAAATGGAGACCAGAACTGAGCTGCATAATCTAGGTGAGGCCTTACTAATGATGTATAAAGCTGTAATATAACCGCTGGACTTCTGTTGCTTACACTTCTTGATATAAATCCCAGTAATCTATTTGCTTTATTTCTTACGCTTAGGCATTGCTGACTTGGTTTGAGGTTGCTGCTTACCATAACCCCCAGATCCTTTTCGCATTCTGTACGGCTGAGTTCAACATTATTAAGCTGGTAGGTGCTAGGGTTATGAACATTCCCGAGCTTTAGAACTTTGCATTTATCTACATTGAACTGCATCTGCCATTTTCTGACCAGGAATTGAGTTTGTCTAAATCCTCCTGAAGTTCCGTGACATCTACGTCTGAATCGATTATCCTACCTATCTTCGTGTCATCAGCGAATTTGCTCATATCACTAGTAATTCCCTCGTCAAGGTCATTTATATATATTATAAACAACAACGGGCCCAAAACCGATCCCTGTGGAACGCCACTTGTTACAGATCCCCACTCAGATTTAACCCCATTAATGCACACCCTCTGCTTCCTATTGGTGAGCCATGACTCGATCCATGAAAACACTTTTCCTCCAATGCCGTGAGCAGCCACTTTCTTTAACAGTCTCTGATGTGGTACTCTATCAAAGCCTTACTAAAATCCAAATAAACAATATCGAATTCTTTATCATGATCAACTGCCTCAAAAGCCTTACTGAAAAAATTAATAAATTAGTTAGGCAGGAACGGCCCTGGTGAATCCATGTTGAGTATCATTAATCAAATTATGCCTATCGAGATGGCTTCTTATGTTATCAGCTATAATCGACTCTAATAATTTGCCTACAATTGAAGTTAGACTTATTGGGCGGTAATTTGATGGTAACGACTTGTCCCCTGCTTTAAAAATAGGAATTACATTAGCCATCTTCCACGTATCAGACACTACACCTGTTTGAAGAGATATGAGCAAATTCGCCGACGACGCGAAGATGGGTAGGATGATTGATTCAAGCGTAGACGTCATGGAACTTCAGGAAGATTTAGACAAACTTAATTCGTGGTCAGAAAAGTGGCAGATGCAGTTCAAGTAGATAAATGCAAGGTTCTGAAGCTCGGGAGTGTCCATAACCCTAAGCACTTATAAGTTAAATAACGTAGAACTTAGCCATACAGATTGCGAGAAGGACTTGGGGTGATGGTAAGCAGCAACCTTAAACCAAGACAGCAATGCCTAAGCGTACGTAATAAGGCAAATAGATACTGGGATTTATATCAAGAAGTGTTAGCAACAGAAGTCCAGAGGTTATATTACAGCTTTTTACATCATTAGTAAGGCCTCACCTAGATTACGCAGCTCAGTTCTGGTCTCCATATTACAGAATGGACATAAATTCGTTAGAAAACATTCAGCGTAGAATGACTAAATTAATACATAGCATTAGAAATCTTCCTTACGAAGAAAGATTGAAGACCCTAAATTACATTCACTTGTAAGATGTTAGTTAAGGGTTCACAGAGTTCAATTTTGCATTCCTTAAGAACCCTTGAAAAAGCTCAACAGGGCCTGGCGATTTATTTTGCTTCAAACGGTCTATCTGTTTGATAACCATTTCGCTAGTGACTGTGATACTACATAATTTATCTTCTTCAGGCCCACTAAAATACCTAATTCTTGGGATATTATTAGTGTCTTCCTGAGTGAAAACCGAGAGAAAATAATTATTAAAAATAGAGCACATTTCATTCTCTTTGTCAGTAAGATACCCATAATTATTTTTAAGGGACCTATCTTATCTCTAACTTTTGTTCTATACACCTGGAAAAAACTTTTGGGTTAGTTTTCGAATCCCTAGCAACTTTAATTTTGTAGTCCCGCTTAGCTTTTCTTATCCCCTTTTAACGTCCCTCTTAATGTCAATATACTGATTCGTAAGATGACCCTCACCTCTTTTGATACGCCTATAAATTCCTTTCTTCTGCCCTAAAAGATATTTGAGCCTATTATTCATCCATTTTGGGTCATTTCTATTCGATCTAATTTCTTTATATGGGATAAATGTTCTTTGGGCAGCATGTATAGTGTTCAGAAAACTGTCATATTGATAGCTCTCTTCATTACCCCAGTCCACAGATGATAAGTGTTCTCTAAGTCCATTGTAATCTGCTAAGCGAAAATCTGGGACCGTTACTGAGTTATTCCTACTATGAAACTTCCATTCAATGCCAAAGGTTTGTGGTCGCTTGCGCCGAGTTCCTCTGTAATTTCTAAATTATTAACAAGGGTTTCCTTGTTTGCCAGAACTAAGTCAAGCAGATTATTTCCCTTTGTAGGTTCTGTCACAAACTGCTTCAAAAAACAATCTTGAACTACTTCTAAGAAATCGTTAGATTCTAAATTCCCAGTCAAAAAATTCCAATCAATTTGACTAAAGTTGAAGTCACCCAGAATAACTACGTTATCGTGCATTGTGGCCTTAACTATTTCCTCCCATAGTAGTCTCCCTTGGTCCCTATCTAAGTTTGGGGGACAAAAAAGCTCATCAGGACCTGGCGATTTATTTTGCTTCAAACGGTCTATCTGTTTGATAACCATTTCACTAGTGACTGTGATACTACATAATTTATCTTCTTCAGGCCCACTAAAATACCTAGTTCTTGGGATATTATTAGTGTCTTCCTGAGTGAAAACCGAGAGAAAATAATTATTAAAGATAGAGCACATTTCATTCTCTTTGTCAGTAAGATACCCATCATTATTTTTAAGAGGACCTATCTTATCTCTAACTTTTGTTCTATACACCTGGAAAAACCTTTTTGGGTTAGTTTTCGAATCCCTAGCAACTTTAATTTCGTAGTCCCGTTTAGCTTTTCTTATCCCCTTTTTAACGTCCCTCTTAATGTCAATATACTGATTCATAAGATGACCCTCACCTCTTTTGATACGCCTATAAATTCCTTTATTCTTCCCTAAAAGATATTTGAGCCTATTATTCATCCATTTTGTGTCATTTCTATTCGATCTAATTTCTTTATATGGGATAAATGTTCTTTGGGCAGCCTGTATAGTGTTAAGAAAACTGTCATATTGATACCTCTCTTCGTCACCCCAGTCCACAGTTGATAAGTGTTCTCTAAGTCCATTATAATCTGCTAAGCGAAAATCTGGGACCGTTACTGAATTATCCCTACTAGCATACATCCATTCAATGCTAAAGGTAATTGACTTGTGGTCGCTTGAGCCGAGTTCCTCTGTAATTTCTAAATTATTTACAAGGGTTTCCTTGCTTGCCAGAACCAAGTCAAGTATGTTATTTCCCCTTGTAGGTTCTGTTACAAACTGCTTCAAAAAACAATCCTGAACTACTTCTAAAAAGTCGTTAGATTCTAAATTCCCTGTCAAGAAATTCCAATCAATCTGACTAAAGTTAAAGTCCCCTTGAATTACTACGTTATCGTGCCTTGTGGCCTTAACAATTTCCTCCCAAAGTAGTCTCCCTTGTTCCCTATCTAAGTTTGGAGGACGGTAAATCACGCCTAAAATCAATTTTCACACCCTCTGAAAATTCTATCCAGACAGACTCTGTATGTGTTAATTCAGACTTTATACCCGTTTTTATACAACAATTTAAATGATCACGGACATAGAGTGCCACCCCACCCCCCTTACCGATACTTCTGTCTACTTGGAACAATTTAAAACCCTGAATGTGACATTCGGCAGGCAAGTCCCGATTTTTCATATTAAACCATGTCTCAGTTATTGCAAAAACATCAATATTACCTGTACTTGCAACTAATCTCAACTCGTCCATCTTATTCCTAGCACTACGACTATTGGTGTAATAAATATTTAAAGACCCTCCTTTCTCTTTACCCTTCCTGCTCATTTCTGTTTTTCCACTATACCTATTACTGTCCTTGTCATCTAGTGTCACTAGCTTTCCACTGTCCACCTTTTTCTGCCTATTACTAGTTCTTCTAGAACTTATAATATTACTACACTGGGACTTCACTGTTTTCCCCCCAAAACCCATACCACTAACTATTTCTAGTTTAAAGCCCTAACAGCTCCCTCCACTGCAGTTGCCAGTGCCCCCACCCCAGACCTGGATAAGTGAACCCCATCCCTGGCATACATGTCATTTCTGCCATAGAAGAGGTCCCAGTTGTCAATGAATGTTACTGAATTTTCCTTACAGTATTTGTCCAGCCAGCAATTGACACCAATTGCCCTGGACAGCCATTCATTTCCAACTCCTCTCCTTGGCAAAATACCACATATGACAGGGTTCCCACCCTTCTTCCTAATTATGTCTATTGCTGACCTAAACCTGCTAGTCAGGTCCTCACTCCTACGTCTGCCAACATCGTTGCCTCGAGCACTGAGACAGATAATAGGATTGCTCCCATTACCTCTCATGATATAAATTAGACACATATGCAACACTTGGGTATCTTTATTGAGGAAACGTTTCGCCACACAGTGGCTTCATCAGTCCAATACAAAGTAGAAAGGTGTAAGGAGAGGAGGAGTTTGAGGTTATCAGTCCCTCGGCCTGGAGTCGATGTGTTCAGTCCATCAATCTTGTTAGTGTAGCACAAGGCCGTAGAGGTGGCTTATATGCTGTAATCAGGTGAGATGAAGCAGGAGGAGGCGGGGTCATAGTAGTACCATCCACTATTCTAAGTAGGTCTTCGTCCAAAGGTTGGACAAGTGTAGACGAATTCGTTTGTATCAAGATCCCAAGCTGTTGCTGTGTCAGACAGGATGTAGATGAATGGTTCAGAGAACCGACAAGTTATAAATTAGACACATATGCAACACTTGGGTATCTTTATTGAGGAAACGTTTCGCCACACAGTGGCTTCATCAGTCCAATACAAAGTAGTCAGCCATTAACGAATGTGTTTAATACGGTAATTAATTACCGTAATTAAATTAGCCTTTAATTACCGTCCAATAAGCCTCACGTCTATAGTAGGCAAATTATTAGAATCAATTATAGCTGATATTATCAGAAGTCACCTTGAAGAACATAATTTGATTAATGAATCTCAGCATGGGTTTACGAGAGGTCGTTCCTGCCTGACAAATTTACTGACGTTTTTCAATAAAACATTTGAGGCAGTAGACAGTGATAAAGAATATGATATAGTTTACTTGGATTTCAGTAAGGCCTTCGATAGAGTACCTCACAAGATACTCTTAAGAAAGGTGGCAGCTCATGGTATAGGAGGTAAAGTTCTAGCATGGATAGAGGCATGGCTTACCAATAGAAAGCAGAGAGTTTCCATTAATGGGGTCAAATCTGAATGGGGATTTGTCACTAGTGGCGTTCCACAAGGATCAGTTTTGGGCCCATTGTTGTTCATAATTTACATTAATGACCTTGATGAAGGAATTGCAAGTGACATGAGTAAATTTGCTGATGATACAAAAATAGGCCGTATAATTCATTCTGAGGAGGATAACAGTGAACTCCAGGAGGATTTGGATAAATTAATGTCTTGGTCTGAAAAGTGGCAGATGAAGTTCAATGTGGACAAGTGTAAGGTGCTTGTCGTTGGTAATGAAAATATCCCTCGAATTTATAAACTAGGTGAAGTTGAGCTTGATCATACAGAATGTGAAAAGACTTGGGAGTCATGGTAAGCAGAAATCTAAAGCCAAGACAACAGTGCCTAAGTGTGCGCAATAAGGCTAACAGATTACTAGGATTTATTTCAAGAAGTATAAGCAACAGAAGTCCAAAAGTTATTTTACAACTCTATACATCACTAGTGAGACCTCATTTGGATTATGCAGCTCAGTTTTGGTCTCCTTACTACAGGATGGATATAGATTCATTGGAGAACATACAAAGAAGAATGACTAAAATGATTTACAGTATAAGAAATCTCCCGTATGAAGATAGACTTAGAGCGTTGAATCTCCACTCTCTGGAGAGACGTAGAATGAGGGTAGATATCATCGAGGTGTACAAGTGGATGATGGGCATAAACAAGGGAGATATTAATAAAATACTGAGGATATCGAACCAAGTAAGAACGAGAAATAACGGATTTAAATTGGATAAATTTAGATTTAGAAAGGTCATAGGCAAGTACTGGTTTTCGAACAGAGTTGTAGATGCGTGGAACAATCTTCCGAGTACTGTGATGGAGGCTAGGACCTTGGGTGGCTTTAAAAAGAGATTGGACAAATATATGAGTGGGAGGGGCTGGGTTTGATTTGTGTCGTGAGTACGGGAATAAATTTTTAGGTAGTGGTGGTTTTGATAAGGACCTGCCTTGTATGGGCCAGTAGGCCTTCTGCAGTGTTCCTCCATTCTTATGTTCTTATGTTCTTATGATAGCTAATGTAGTTCCTATATTCAAATCAGGGGATAAGTCCATTCCATCAAATTACCGTCCAATAAGCCTCACGTCTATAGTAGGCAAATTATTAGAATCAATTATAGCTGACATTATCAGAAGTCACCTTGAAGAACATAATTTGATTAATGAATCTCAGCATGGGTTTACGAGAGGTCGTTCCTGCCTGACAAATTTACTGACGTTTTTCAATAAAACATTTGAGGCAGTAGACAGTGATAAAGAATATGATATAGTTTACTTGGATTTCAGTAAGGCCTTCGATAGAGTACCTCACAAGAGACTCTTAAGAAAGGTGGCAGCTCATGGTATAGGAGGTAAAGTTCTAGCATGGATAGAGGCATGGCTTACCAATAGAAAGCAGAGAGTTTCCATTAATGGGGTCAAATCTGAATGGGGATTTGTCACCAGTGGCGTTCCACAAGGATCAGTTTTGGGCCCATTGTTGTTCATAATTTACATAAATGACCTTGATGAAGGAATTGCAAGTGACATGAGTAAATTTGCTGATGATACAAAAATAGGCCGTATAATTCATTCTGAGGAGGATACCAATGAACTCCAGGAGGATTTGGATAAATTAATGTCTTGGTCTGAAAAGTGGCAGATGAAGTTCAATGTGGACAAGTGTAAGGTGCTAGTCGTTGGTAATGAAAATATCCCTCGAATTTATAAACTAGGTGAAGTTGAGCTTGATCATACAGAATGTAAAAAAGACTTGGGAGTCATGGTAAGCAGAAATCTAAAGCCAAGACAACAGTGCCTAAGTGTGCGCAATAAGGCTAACAGATTACTAGGATTTATTTCAAGAAGTATAAGCAACAGAAGTCCAAAAGTTATTTTACAACTCTATACATCACTAGTGAGACCTCATTTGGATTATGCAGCTCAGTTTTGGTCTCCTTACTATAGGATGGATATAGATTCATTGGAGAACATACAAAGAAGAATGACTAAAATGATTTACAGTATAAGAAATCTCCCGTATGAAGATAGACTTAGAGCATTGAATCTCCACTCTCTGGAGAGACGTAGAATGAGGGGAGATATCATCGAGGTGTACAAGTGGATGATGGGCATAAACAAAGGAGATATTAATAAAATACTGAGGATATCGAACCAAGTAAGAACCAGAAATAACGGATTTAAATTGGATAAATTTAGATTTAGAAAGGACATAGGCAAGTACTGGTTTTCGAACAGAGTTGTAGATGCGTGGAACAATCTTCCGAGTAGGGTGATAGAGGCTAGGACCTTGGGTGGCTTTAAAAAGAGATAAACATAAGAACATAAGAAAGGAGGAACACTGCAGCAGGCCTGTTGGCCCATTCTAGGCAGGTCCTTTACATTCCATCCCACTAACAGAATGTTTGTTCAACCTAATTTTCAATGCTACCCAAGAAATAAGCTTTGATAATTTTATTTACTCATGTGCAATTCCCACTCAAATCCAACCCCTTTCACTCATGAATTTATCCAACCTAAATTTAAAACTACCCAAGGTCCTTGCTTCAATAACCCTACTAGGCAGACTGTTCCACTCATCAACTACCCTATTTCCAAACCAATACTTTCCTATATCCTTTCTAAATCTAAACTTATCTAACTTGAATCCATTATTGCGGGTTCTCTCTTGGAGAGATACCCTCAAGACCTTATTTATATCCCCTTTGTTAATACCCATTTTCCACTTGTATACCTCGATCATGTCTCCCTCATTCTACGTCTTACAAGTGAATGTAATTTAAGGGTCTTCAATCTTTCTTCGTAAGGAAGATTTCTAATGCTATGTATTAATTTAGTCATTCTACGCTGAATGTTTTCTAACGAATTTATGTCCATTCTGTAATATGGAGACCAGAACTGAGCTGCGTAATCTAGGTGAGGCCTTACTAATGATGTATAAAGCTGTAATATAACCTCTGGACTTCTGTTGCTAACACTTCTTGATATAAATCCCAGTAATCTATTTGCCTTATTACGTACGCTTAGGCATTGCTGTCTTGGTTTAAAGTTGCTGCTTACCATCACCCCCAAGTCCTTCTCGCAATCTGTATGGCTAAGTTCTACGTTATTTAACTTATAAGTGCTTGGGTTATGGACACTCCCGAGCTTCAGAACCTTGCATTTATCTACATTGAACTGCATCTGCCACTTTTCTGACCACGAATTAAGTTTGTCTAAATCTTCCTGAAGTTCTATGACATCTATGTTTGAATCAATTATCCTACCTATCTTCGTGTCGTCGGCGAATTTGCTCATATCACTAGTAATTCCCTCATCAAGGTCATTGATATATATTATAAATAACAATGGGCCTAAGACTGTCCCTGTGGAACACCACTTGTTACAAGTCCCCATTCGGATTTAACCCCATTTATGCACACTCTCTGCTTCCTATTGGTGAGCCATGACTCGATCCATGACAGCACTTTTCCCCCAATGCCATGAGCTGCCACTTTCTTTAACAGTCTCTGGTGCGGTACTCTATCAAAAGCCTTACTAAAGTCTAAATAAACAATATCGAATTCTTTATCGTGATCAACAGCCTCAAAAGCTTTACTGAAGAAGGTTAATAAATTAGATAGGCAGGAACGGCCCTCGTGAATCCATGCTGGGTATCATTAATCAAATTATGGTTATCTAGATGGCTTCTAATAATATCAGCTATAATTGACTCTAGTAATTTGCCTACAATTGAGGTCAGGCTTATTGGGCGGTAGTTTGACGGTAGTGACTTGTCCCCTGCTTTAAAAATAGGAATTACATTAGCCATCTTCCACATATCAGACACTACACCTGTTTGAAGAGATAAATTAAAAATGTTAAATATTGGTTCACAGAGTTCCATTTTGCATTCCTTAAGAACCCTTGCAAAAAGCTCATCAGGACCCGGCGATTTATTTTGTTTCAGTCGGTCCAGCTGTTTCATAATCATTTCGCTAGTGACTGTGATATTACATAATTTATCTTCTTCTGGGCCTCTGTAAAAATTAATTACTGGGATATTATTAATGTCTTCCTGTGTGAAAACCGAGAGAAAATAATTATTAAAAATAGAGCACATATCATTCTCCTTGTCAGTAAGATGCCCAAAGTTATTTTTAAGGGGACCTATCTTATCCCTAACTTTTGTTCTATAAACCTGGAAAAACTTTTGGGTTAGTTTTTGAATCCCTAGCAACTTTAATTTCATAGTCCCGTTTAGCTTTTCTTATTCCCTTTTAACGTCCCTCTTAATGTCAGTATACTGATTTATAAGATGACCCTCACCTCTTTTTATGCGCCTATAAATTCCTTTCTTCTGCCCTAAAAGATATTTGAGCCTATTATTCATCCATTTTGGGTCATTTCTACTTGATCTAATTTCTTTATACGGGATAAATGTTCTTTGGGCAGCCTGTATAGTGTTAAGAAAACTGTCATATTGATACCTCTCTTCTTCACCCCAGTCCACAGTTGATAAGTGTTCTCTAAGTCCATTATAATCTGCTAAGCGAAAATCTGGGACCATTACTGAATTATCCCTACTATCATACATCCATTCAATGCTAAAGGTAATTGACTTGTGGTCGCTTGAGCCGAGTTCCTCTGTAATTTCTAAATTATTAACAAGGGTTTCCTTGCTTGCCAGAACCAAGTCAAGTAGGTTATTTCCCTTGTAGGTTCTGTTACAAACTGCTTCAAAAGCAATCCTGAACTACTTCTAAAAAGTCGTTAGATTCTAAATTCCCTGTCATGAAATTCCAATCAATCTGACTAAAGTTAAAGTCCCCTAGAATTACTACGTTATCGTGTCTTGTGGCCTTAACAATTTCCTCCCAAAGTAGTCTCCTTGTTCCCTATCTAAGTTTGGAGGACGGTAAATCACGCCTAAAATCAATTTTTCACACCCCTCTGAAAATTCTATCCAGACAGACTCTGTATGTGTTAATTCAGACTTTATACCCTATTTTATGCAACAATTTAAATGATCACGGACATAGAGTGCCACCCCACCCCTTTCCCGATACTTCTGTCTACTTGGAACAATTTAAAACCCTGAATGTGACATTCGGCAGGCAAGTCTCGATTTTTCATATTAAACCATGTCTCAGTTATTGCAAAAACATCAATATTACCCGTACTTGCAACTAATCTCAACTCGTCCATCTTATTCCTAGCACTACGACTATTGGTGTAATATATATTTAGAGACCCTCCTTTCTCTTTACCCTTCCTGCTCATCTCTGTTTTTCCACTATACCTATTACTGTCACAGACAGATCTATCTGTCTGTGACTCGATAAAGCCCACTGCGTGGGCGAAACGTTGTCAATAAAGGATCACATTATACTGCTTATGTGTTTATTTTTCCATTGTGTCGGTATTTTATACCATTTATTTCCATCTTTGTATTGGACAAATATATGAGTGGGAGGGGCTGGGTTTGATTAGTGTCGTGAGTACAGGAGTAAATTCTTAGGTAGTGGTGGTTTTGATAAGGACTTGCCTTGTATGGGCCAGTAGGCCTTCTGCAGTGTTCCTCCATTCTTATGTTCTTATGTCTAATTTATAACTTGTCGGTTCTCTGAACCATTCATCTACACCTCTCATGATGTCGTCCAGACGGCTAACAATATCCTCCATCCCAGCCCCAGGAAAGCAAACCCTCTGTCTCCTACACCTATCATTCAAACAGAAAGCCCTATCCATGTATCTAACCTGGCTGTCCCCAACAATAACAATGTTTTTACCCCCAACAATAACAATAACATAAGAAAGGAGGAACACTACAGTAGGCCTGTTGGCCCATACTAGGCAAGTCCTTCACATTCCATCCCACTAACAGAATATCTGTTGTAGATGAATGGTTCAGAGAACCGACAAGTTGTTAAATTAGACACATATGCAACACTTGGGTATCTTTATTGTGGCTTCATCAGTCCAATACAAAGAAGATTGATTGACTGAAGATTGATGGACTGAACACATCGACTCCAGGCCGAGGGACTGATTACCTCAAACTCCTCCTTTTATTACTACTTTCTTCTTTGTATTGGAAAAATAAACACATAAGCAGTATAATGTGATCCTTTATTGACAACGTTTCGCCCACGCAGTGGGCTTTATCGAGTCACAGACAGATCTATCTGTCTGTGACTCGATAAAGCCCACTGCGTGGGCGAAACGTTGTCAATAAAGGATCACATTATACTGCTTATGTGTTTATTTTTCCATTGTGTCGGTATTTTATACCATTTATTTCCATCTTTGTATTGGACTGATGAAGCCACTGTGTGGCGAAACGTTTCCACAATAAAGATACCCAAGTGTTGCATATGTGTCTAATTTAACAGAATATCTGTTCAACCTAATTTTCAATGCTACCCAAGAAATAAGCTTTGATAATTTAATTTACTTATGTGCAATTCTACTTGAAGACGTGTCTTGTGTACTCTCTGTGGACTGAACCATCTTTGCTGTGCTTCCGTTATTAGCTACCTGAGATTGGATGATGGTTTCCCTCGACTACGAGCAGCTATATCTCCAAATGAAGGCGGAATTAACGGAAGCTAGAAGAGAGATTCAACGTTTGAAGGGTATATGCAAGGATTATCCCGGAACAATGTCGCCGATGATCAGACCAACGAATGGATGCTAGTCGAATCTGAAGGGACGAAGCTGAAGTTGAAGAAGGTCCAGGAGACTGCTGTGAAAACCAGCAACTCTTTCTCCTTGTTATCAGACGAATGTGAAGACATCCCAGCGAAGACCATCTCTACAAAGACCGTCGAGAACGTCATGCACACCGCCAGTCGAGGAAAGAACATTGTTTTAGTTGGGGATAGTCAGATTAAGTTTATGGATAGGGAATTTTGTCTTAAGGATAGGAATAGGAGGCAGAGGGTGTGTTATCCTGGGGCTGGGATGAAGGATATTGTTAGCCGTCTGGACGACATCATGAGAGGTAATGGGAGCAATCCTATTATCTGTCTCAGTGCTGGAGGCAACGATATTGGCAGACGTAGGAGTGAGGAGCTGATTAGCAGCTATAGGTCAGCAATAGACAGAATTAGGAAGAAGGGTGGGAACCCTGTCATATGTGGTATTTTGCCAAGGAGAGGAGTTGGAAATGAATGGTTGTCCAGGGCAATTGGTGTCAATTGCTGGCTGGACAAATACTGTAAGGAAAATGCAGTAACATTCATTGACAACTGGAACCTCTTCTTTGGCAGAAATGACATTTATGCCAGGGATGGGGTTCACCTATCTAGGTCTGGGGTGGGGGCACTGGCAACTGCAGTGGAGGGAGCTGTTAGGGCTTTAAACTAGAAAAAGTTAGTGGTATGGGTTATGGGGGGAAAACAGTGAAGTCCCAGTGTAGTAAGAACATAAGAACATAAGAAAGGAGGAACACTGCAGCAGGCCTGTTGTCCCATACTAGGCAGGTCCTTCACAATCCGTCCCACTAAGAGAATATTTGCTCAACCCAATTTTCAATGCTACCCAAGAAATAAGCTTTGACAATGTATGCCAGGGATGGGGTTCACTTATCCAGGTCTGGGGTGGGGGCACTGGCAACTGCAGTGGAGGGAGCTGTTAGGGCTTTAAACTAGAAATAGTTAGTGGTATGGGTTTTGGGGGGAAAACAGAGAAGTCCCAGTGTAGGAGAACTAGTAATAGGCAGAATAAGGTGGATAGTGGAAAGCTAGTGACACTAGATGACAAGGACAGTAATAGGTATAGTGGAAAAACAGAGATGAGCAGGAAGGGTAAAGAGAAAGGAGGGTCTCTAAATATATATTACACCAATAGTCGTAGTGCTAGGAATAAGATGGACGAGTTGAGATTAGTTGCAAGTACGGGTAATATTGATGTTTTTGCAATAACTGAGACATGGTTTAATATGAAAAATCGGGACTTAAGAACATAAGAACATAAGAAAGGAGGAACACTGCAGCAGGCCTGTTGGCCCATTCTAGGCAGGTCCTTCACATTCCATCCCACCAACAGAATATTTGTTCAACCTAATTTTCAATGCTACCCAAAAAATAAGCTTTGATAATTTTATTTACTCATGTGCAATTCCCACTCAAATCCAACCCCTTTCACTCATGAATTTATCCAACCTAAATTTAAAACTACCCAAGGTCCTTGCTTCAATAACCCTACTAGGCAGACTGTTCCATTCATCAACTACCCTATTTCCAAACCAATACTTTCCTATATCCTTTCTAAATCTAAACTTATCTAACTTGAATCCATTATTGCGGGTTCTCTCTTGGAGAGATATCCTCAAGACCTTATTTATATCCCCTTTGTTAATACCTGCCTGCCGAATGTCACATTCAGGGTTTTAAATTGTTCCAAGTAGACAGAAGTATCGGGAAAGGGGGTGGGGTGGCACTCTATGTCCGTGATCATTTAAATTGTTGCATAAAAACGGGTATAAAGTCTGAATTAACACATACAGAGTCTGTCTGGATAGAATTTTCAGAGGGGTGTGAAAAATTGATTTTAGGCGTGATTTACCGTCCTCCAAACTTAGATAGGGAACAAGGGAGACTACTTTGGGAGGAAATTGTTAAGGCCACAAGACACGATAACGTAGTAATTCTAGGGGACTTTAACTTTAGTCAGATTGATTGGAATTTCATGACAGGGAATTTAGAATCTAACGACTTTTTAGAAGTAGTTCAGGATTGCTTTTTGAAGCAGTTTGTAACAGAACCTACAAGGGAAATAACCTACTTGACTTGGTTCTGGCAAGCAAGGAAACCCTTGTTAATAATTTAGAAATTACAGAGGAACTCGGCTCAAGCGACCACAAGTCAATTACCTTTAGCATTGAATGGATGTATGATAGTAGGGATAATTCAGTAATGGTCCCAGATTTTCGCTTAGCAGATTATAATGGACTTAGAGAACACTTATCAACTGTGGACTGGGGTGAAGAAGAGAGGTATCAATATGACAGTTTTCTTAACACTATACAGGCTGCCCAAAGAACATTTATCCCGTATAAAGAAATTAGATCAAGTAGAAATGACCCAAAATGGATGAATAATAGGCTCAAATATCTTTTAGGGCAGAAGAAAGGAATTTATAGGCGCATAAAAAGAGGTGAGGGTCATCTTATAAATCAGTATACTGACATTAAGAGGGACGTTAAAAGGGAATAAGAAAAGCTAAACGGGACTATGAAATTAAAGTTGCTAGGATTCAAAAACTAACCCAAAAAGTTTTTCCAGGTTTATAGAACAAAAGTTAGGGATAAGATAGGTCCCCTTAAAAATAACTTTGGGCATCTTACTGACAAGGAGAATGATATGTGCTCTATTTTTAATAATTATTTTCTCTCGGTTTTCACACAGGAAGACATTAATAATATCCCAGTAATTAATTTTTACAGAGGCCCAGAAGAAGATAAATTATTTAATATCACAGTCACTAGCGAAATGATTATGAAACAGCTGGACCGACTGAAACAAAATAAATCGCCGGGTCCTGATGAGCTTTTTGCAAGGGTTCTTAAGGAATGCAAAATGGAACTCTGTGAACCAATATCTAACATTTTTTAAATTTATCTCTTCAAACAGGTGTAGTGTCTGATATGTGGAAGATGGCTAATGTAATTCCTATTTTTAAAGCAGGGGACAAGTCACTACCGTCAAACTACCGCCCAATAAGCCTGACCTCAATTGTAGGCAAATTACTAGAGTCAATTATAGCTGATATTATTAGAAGCCATCTAGATAACCATAATTTGATTAATGATACCCAGCATGGATTCACGAGGGCCGTTCCTGCCTATCTAATTTATTAACCTTCTTCAGTAAAGCTTTTGAGGCTGTTGATCACGATAAAGAATTCGATATTGTTTATTTAGACTTTAGTAAGGCTTTTGATAGAGTACCGCACCAGAGACTGTTAAAGAAAGTGGCAGCTCATGGCATTGGGGGAAAAGTGCTGTCATGGATCGAGTCATGGCTCACCAATAGGAAGCAGAGAGTGTGCATAAATGGGGTTAAATCCGAATGGGGACTTGTAACAAGTGGTGTTCCACAGGGATCAGTCTTAGGCCCATTGTTATTTATAATATATATCAATGACCTTGATGAGAGAATTACTAGTGATATGAGCAAATTCGCCGACGACACGAAGATAGGTAGGATAATTGATTCAAACATAGATGTCATAGAACTTCAGGAAGATTTAGACAAACTTAATTCGTGGTCAGAAAAGTGGCAGATGCAGTTCAATGTAGATAAATGCAAGGTTCTGAAGCTCGGGAGTGTCCATAACCCAAGCACTTATAAGTTAAATAACGTAGAACTTAGCCATACAGATTGCGAGAAGGACTTGGGGGTGATGGTAAGCAGCAACCTTAAACCAAGACAGCAATGCCTAAGCGTACGTAATAAGGCAAATAGATTACTGGGATTTATATCAAGAAGTGTTAGCAACAGAAGTCCAGAGGTTATATTACAGCTTTATACATCATTAGTAAGGCCTCACCTAGATTACGCAGCTCAGTTCTGGTCTCCATATTACAGAATGGACATAAATTCGTTAGAAAACATTCAGCGTAGAATGACTAAATTAATACATAGCATTAGAAATCTTCCTTACGAAGAAAGATTGAAGACCCTAAAATTACATTCACTTGTAAGACGTAGAATGAGGGGAGACATGATCGAGGTATATAAGTGGAAGATGGGTATTAATAAGGGGGATATAAATAAGGTCTTGAGGATATCTCTCCAAGAGAGAACCCGCAATAATGAGGGGAGACATGATCGAGGTATACAAGTGGAAAATGGGTATTAACAAAGGGGATATAAATAAGGTCTTGAGGATATCTCTCCAAGAGAGAACCCGCAATAATGGATTCAAATTGGATAAGTTTAGATTTAGAAAGGATATAGGAAAATATTGGTTTGGAAATAGGGTAGTTGATGAGTGGAACAGTCTGCCTAGTAGGGTCATTGAAGCTAGGACCTTGGGTAGTTTCAAATTTAGGTTGGATAAATTCATGAGTGAGAGGGGTTGGATTTGAGTGGGACTCGCACTTGAGTTAATAAAATCTTCAAAGCTTATTTCTTGGGTAGAATTGAAAATTAGGTTTGGCAATTATTCTGTTAGTGGGATGGATTGTGAAGGACCTGCCTAGTATGGGCCAAGAGGCCTGCTGCAGTGTTCCTCCTTTCTTATGTTCTTATGTTCTTATGATATAAATAAGGTCTTGAGGTTATCTCTCCAAGAGAGAACCCGCAATAATGGATTCAAGTTAGATAAGTTTATATTTAGAAAGGATATAGGAAAGTATTGGTTTGGAAATAGGGTAGTTGATGAGTGGAACAGTCTGCCTAGTAGGGTTATTGAAGAACATACGTACGGATTGTGAAGGACCTGCCTAGTATGGGCCAACAGGCCTGCTGCAGTGTTCCTCCTTTCTTATGTTCTTATGTTCTTACATAAGAAAGGAGGAACACTGCAGCAGGCCTGTTGGCCCATACTAGGCAAGTCCTTCACAATCCGTCCCACTAACAGAATATTTGCTCAACCCAATTTTCGATGCTACCCAAGAAATAAGCTTTGACAATTCTACCCACTTATGCGCGAATCCCACTCAAATCCAACCCCTCTCACTCATGAATTTATCCAACCTAAATTTGAAACTACCCAAGGTCCTAGCTTCAATAACCCTACTAGGCAGACTGTTCCACTCATCAACTACCCTATTTCCAAACCAATACTTTCCTATATCCTTTCTAAATCTAAACTTATCTAACTTGAATCCATTATTGCGGGTTCTCTCTTGGAGAGATATCCTCAAGACCTTATTTATATCCCCTTTGTTAATACCCATTTTCCACTTGTATACCTCGATCATGTCTCCCCTCATTCTACGTCTTACAAGTGAATGTAATTTTAGGGTCTTCAATCTTTCTTCGTAAGGAAGATTTCTAATGCTATGTATTAATTTAGTCATTCTACGCTGAATGTTTTCTAACGAATTTATGTCCATTCTGTAATATGGAGACCAGAACTGAGCTGCGTAATCTAGGTGAGGCCTTACTAATGATGTATAAAGCTGTAATATAACCTCTGGACTTCTGTTGCTAACACTTCTTGATATAAATCCCAGTAATCTATTTGCCTTATTACGTACGCTTAGGCATTGCTGTCTTGGTTTAAGGTTGCTGCTTACCATCACCCCCAAGTCCTTCTCGCAATCTGTATGGCTAAGTTCTACGTTATTTAACTTATAAGTGCTTGGGTTATGGACACTCCCGAGCTTCAGAACCTTGCATTTATCTACATTGAACTGCATCTGCCACTTTTCTGACCACGATTTAAGTTTGTCTAAATCTTCCTGAAGTTCTATGACATCTATGTTTGAATCAATTATCCTACCTATCTTCGTGTCGTCGGCGAATTTGCTCATATCACTAGTAATTCCCTCATCAAGGTCATTGATATATATTATAAATAACAATGGGCCTAAGACTGATCCCTGTGGAACACCACTTGTTACAAGTCCCCATTCGGATTTAACCCCATTTATGCACACTCTCTGCTTCCTATTGGTGAGCCATGACTCGATCCATGACAGCACTTTTCCCCCAATGCCATGAGCTGCCACTTTCTTTAACAGTCTCTGGTGCGGTACTCTATCAAAAGCCTTACTAAAGTCTAAATAAACAATATCGAATTCTTTATCGTGATCAACAGCCTCAAAAGCTTTACTGAAGAAGGTTAATAAATTAGATAGGCAGGAACGGCCCCTCGTGAATCCATGCTGGGTATCATTAATCAAATTATGGTTATCTAGATGGCTTCTAATAATATCAGCTATAATTGACTCTAGTAATTTGCCTACAATTGAGGTCAGGCTTATTGGGCGGTAGTTTGACGGTAGTGACTTGTCCCCTGCTTTAAAAATAGGAATTACATTAGCCATCTTCCACATATCAGACACTACACCTGTTTGAAGAGATAAATTAAAAATGTTAGATATTGGTTCACAGAGTTCCATTTTGCATTCCTTAAGAACCCTTGCAAAAAGCTCATCAGGACCCGGCGATTTATTTTGTTTCAGTCGGTCCAGCTGTTTCATAATCATTTCGCTAGTGACTGTGATATTACATAATTTATCTTCTTCTGGGCCTCTGTAAAAATTAATTACTGGGATATTATTAATGTCTTCCTGTGTGAAAACCGAGAGAAAATAATTATTAAAAATAGAGCACATATCATTCTCCTTGTCAGTAAGATGCCCAAAGTTATTTTTAAGGGGACCTATCTTATCCCTAACTTTTGTTCTATAAACCTGGAAAAAACTTTTGGGTTAGTTTTTGAATCCCTAGCAACTTTAATTTCATAGTCCCGTTTAGATTTTCTTATTCCCTTTTAACGTCCCTCTTAATGTCAGTATACTGATTTATAAGATGACCCTCACCTCTTTTATGCGCCTATAAATTCCTTTCTTCTGCCCTAAAAGATATTTGAGCCTATTATTCATCCTGGAAAAAACTTTTTGGGTTAGTTTTTGAATCCCTAGCAACTTTAATTTCATAGTCCCGTTTAGCTTTTCTTGGAAATAAATGGTATAAAATACCGACACAATGGAAAAATAAACACATAAGCAGTATAATGTGATCCTTAATTGAAACGTTTCGCCCACGCAGTGCTTTATCGAGTCACAGACAGATCTGTCTGTGACTCGATAAAGCACTGCGTGGCAAACGTTGTCATAGGATCACTTATACTGCTTATGTGTTTATTTTCCTTAGCTTTCTTATTCCCTTTTAACGTCCCTCTTAATGTCAGTATACTGATTTATAAGATGACCCTCACCTCTTTTTAGGCGCCTATAAATTCCTTTCTTCTGCCCTAAAAGATATTTGAGCCTATTATTCATCCATTTTGGGTCATTTCTACTTGATCTAATTTCTTTATACGGGATAAATGTTCTTTGGGCAGCCTGTATAGTGTTAAGAAAACTGTCATATTGATACCTCTCTTCTTCACCCCAGTCCACAGTTGATAAGTGTTCTCTAAGTCCATTATAATCTGCTAAGCGAAAATCTGGGACCATTACTGAATTATCCCTACTATCATACATCCATTCAATGCTAAAGGTAATTGACTTGTGGTCGCTTGAGCCGAGTTCCTCTGTAATTTCTAAATTATTAACAAGGGTTTCCTTGCTTGCCAGAACCAAGTCAAGTAGGTTATTTCCCTTGTAGGTTCTGTTACAAACTGCTTCAAAAGCAATCATGAACTACTTCTAAAAGTCGTTAGATTCTAAATTCCCTGTCATGAAATTCCAATCAATCTGACTAAAGTTAAAGTCCCTAGAATTACTACGTTATCGTGTCTTGTGGCCTTAACAATTTCCTCCCAAAGTAGTCTCCCTTGTTCCCTATCTAAGTTTGGAGGTCGGTAAATCACGCCTAAAATCAATTTTTCACACCCCTCTGAAAATTCTATCCAGACAGACTCTGTATGTGTTAATTCAGACTTTATACCCGTTTTTATGCAACAATTTAAATGATCACGGACATAGAGTGCCACCCCACCCCCTTTCCCGATACTTCTGTCTACTTGGAACAATTTAAAACCCTGAATGTGACATTCGGCAGGCAAGTCCCGATTTTTCATATTAAACCATGTCTCAGTTATTGCAAAAACATCAATATTACCCGTACTTGCAACTAATCTCAACTCGTCCATCTTATTCCTAGCACTACGACTATTGGTGTAATATATATTTAGAGACCCTCCTTTCTCTTTACCCTTCCTGCTCATCTCTGTTTTTCCACTATACCTATTACTGTCCTTGTCATCTAGTGTCACTAGCTTTCCACTATCCACTAGGACCTTGGGTAGTTTCAAATTTAGGTTGGATAAATTCATGAGTGAGAGGGGTTGGATTTGAGTTGGAATTGCATATGAGTAAATAAAATTATCGAAAAATAAATACCGACACAATGGAAAAATAAACACATAAGCAGTATAATGTGATCCTTTATTGACAACGTTTCGCCCACGCAGTGGGCTTTATCGAGTCACAGACAGATCTACCTGGAAAATGAGCAACATGGAGATATATATAGGGTACAGTCAGGTGGAGAATGCTGGGTCAGGTGGAGAAAGCTGCATGTGAGTCTTAAAAGTAGTGTGATAGTTAAAAACATAGTGTGACTTAAAGGACCTGCGGTGTACCATTCTTTCGCCCACTGCGTGGGCGAAACGTTGTCAATAAAGGATCACATTATACTGCTTATGTGTTTATTTTTCCATTGTGTCGGTATTTTATACCATTTATTTCCAAAATTATCGAAGATAGGTAGGATAATCGATTCAGACGAAGATGTGTCGGAACTTCAGGAGGATTTAGACAAACATAAGAACATAAGAATGGAGGAACACTGCAGAAGGCCTACTGGCCCATACAAGGCAGGTCCATATCAAAACCACCACTACCTAAGAATTTATTCCCGTACTCACGACACCAATCAAACCCAGCCCCTCCCACTCATATATTTGTCCAATCTCTTTTTAAAGCCACCCAAGGTCCTAGCCTCTATCACAGTACTCGGAAGATTGTTCCACGCATCTACAACTCTGTTCGAAAACCAGTACTTGCCTATGTCCTTTCTAAATCTAAATTTATCCAATTTAAATCCGTTATTTCTGGTTCTTACTTGGTTCGATATCCTCAGTATTTTATTAATATCTCCTTTGTTTATGCCCATCATCCACTTGTACACCTCGATGATATCTCCCCTCATTCTACGTCTCTCCAGAGAGTGGAGATTCAACGCTCTAAGTCTATCTTCATATGGGAGATTTCTTATACTGTAAATCATTTTAGTCATTCTTCTTTGTATGTTCTCCAATGAATCTATATCCATCCTGTAGTAAGGAGACCAAAACTGAGCTGCATAATCCAAATGAGGTCTCACTAGTGATCTATAGAGCTGTAAAATAACTTTTGGACTTCTGTTGCTTATACTTCTTGAAATAAATCCTAGTAATCTGTTACTAGGATTGCGCACACTTAGGCACTGTTGTCTTGGCTTTAGATTCCTGCTTACCATGACTCCCAAGTCTTTTTCACATTCTGTATGATCAAGCTCTACTTCACCTAGTTTATAAATTCGAGGGATATTTTCATTACCAAGGACTAGTACCTTACACTTGTCCACATTGAACTTCATCTGCCACTTTTCAGACCAAGACATTAATTTGTCCAAATCCTCCTGGAGTTCACTGGTATCCTCCTCAGAATGAATCATACGGCCTATTTTTGTATCATCAGCAAATTTACTCATGTCACTTGCAATTCCTTCATCAATTCCTGGTCAGAAAAATGGCAGATGCAGTTCAATATAGATAAATGCAAAGTTCTAAAGCTCGGGAATGTTCATAACCCTAGCACCTACCAGCTTAATAATGTTGAACTCAGCCGTACAGAATGCGAAAAGGATTTGGGGGTTATGGTAACATAAGAACATAAGAAAGGAGGAACACTGCAGCAGGCCTGTTGGCCCATACTAGGCAGGTCCTTCACAATCCATCCCACTAACAGAATAATTGCCCTAATATCTACCAATATTAATACAAATATATCTTTATACATAGAAGAGATAATTTTAGAAAGAACTTAATTTTGAATGAGTTCTTGCTAATTGACCAGTTTTACCTATACGGCACGACATATATAGAGAAGTGCACAGATTAGTTAAGACAAGAGTAAGCTTTCTGATTATCTAATATGTCTTACTCTCTGGCTTAATTGAAGTAGTTTGGGTTCTTTCCTTGCCATAAGAGTTTGCTACTGACTTCTGGCAACCATCCTTGCTATAGTGTTACTAACTTTAGTAAAATGTAATCAAACTTAAATAAAAACATAAGAAAGAAGGAACACTGCAGCAGGCCTACTGGCCCATGCGAGGCAGGTCCAATTCTCCCACCGGCTTAAGCCAATGCCCCGACCCAGCCAGGTCAGGTTACATTCACTTAAGGAAGGAGCATGGCATCTGACCTAGTAGCACAAACTAGTCAGGTACAACTCACACCCACCCGCACCCACTCATATATTTATCTAGCCTATTTTTAAAACTACACAACGTTTTAGCCTCTATAACTGTACTCGGGAGTTTGTTCCACTCATCGACAACTCTATTACCAAACCAATGCTTTCCTATATCCCTTCTGAATCTGAATTTATCCAACTTAAAGCCATTGCTTCGAGTCCTGTCAATACAAGATATTTTTAGCACGCTATTTACATCCCCTGGATTGTGAAGGACCTGCCTAGTATGGGCCAACAGGCCTGCTGCAGTGTTCCTCCTTTCTTATGTTCTTATTCCTGTTTTCCATTTATATACCTCAATCATATCCCCCCTAATTCTACGCCTTTCTAGAGAGTGCAGATTCAGGGCCCTCATTCTATCCTCATAGGGAAGATTTCTGATACATGGAATCAACTTAGTCATCCTCCTTTGTACGTTTTCCAGAGCATTTATATCCATTCTGTAATACGGTGACCAAAACTGTGCAGCATAATCTAGATGAGGCCTAACCAAGGATATATAGAGTTGAAGAACAACCTGAGGACTCCTATTATTTATGCTTCTTGATATGAAGCCAAGGATTCTGTTTGCTTTATTGCGAACACTTATGCACTGCTGTCTTGGTTTTAGATTACTGCTAACCAGAACTCCTAAATCCTTTTCGCAATCAGTAGTATTAAGATCTACATTATTTAGTTTATATGTGGCATGGTTATTGTCCTGTCCAATATTTAGAACTCTGCATTTATCTATATTAAACTGCATCTGCCACTTCTCCGACCACTGCATCAGTCTATTCAAATCTTCCTGGAGTGCTCTAATGTCCTCATTTGAATGAATTGGACGGCCTATTTTGGTGTCATCGGCAAACAAGGAGGTGGCACAGCTATGTTCTTCTCAGACCAGCTTGAATGTATTAACAGTACTTGCACAAGAGATGAACATGGAGAATATATAATAGCTAAATTTAAATCCAAATATCTACAAAAACCTCTCACAGTTATAAACATCTATAGATTACCACAGTCAAACATTCAGCATTTTAGTGAAAAATTAGGAAGTATGATTACTGATGCACACATGAACAAAGACCACTTAATCCTCACAGGCGACTTCAATATAAACCTCCTACAAGATCAGGACCCACTAGTAACTGAATTCACAAACACTATGAGCAACTGCTTGCTGCTCCCGACAATAACAAAACCTACGAGAATCTCTGACACCTGTGCCTCTCTATTAGACCATATCTGGACTAACACCATATCCCCATTAAAATCAGGCATAATCACAGACAATACCACTGACCACTACCCGACCTTTCTCATAACAAATCTCGGAAAATTACCACTAGAGACTACTAAAGTTACCTTCAGACTACATAATGAGACAGCAATAAATAGCTTTATAACAGCTATGACAAACATTGACTGTTAAATTAGACACATATGCAACACTTGGGTATCTTTATTGAGGAAACGTTTCGCCAC
>WNWK01021242.1:0-34379 GCA_009830355.1 Cherax destructor | reverse complement strand
AAATCACAGTTTCCCCTTTTTTCATCAACTTTTTAAAAAACCAAATATTTTTTCCCCATTTTCCCTTTGATACTTAATTTCCCATTTAATAATTCCTTCCTTTTCCTTTATTTTTAACTGTAAAATCCTTTTTTCCCTGGGTTTCCCTCAATTTTTAATTTTTATTCCAAAACTTTTCTTATTTTCAAAAAAATTTGCTGATAACATTTTACCCATTTTCATATCTGCTTTTTTTTACATTGTTTCCCCCATTTTTAAACCCTTTTTTTTCCATATATTTCTTTTTTTCCTTGCATCATTTTATTTTTAAAAACCCTTCTTTTTAATTTTTCCCCCTTACTACTTCAATCATTTCCCCCAAACCGTTTCCTTTTTCCCCTCCCGCCCCCACCTGCCTGTAAACCACAAACTTCTGTTGAACACTTAAACTCATTTTTTAAAACCCCCTTTTACATTTTCGACCCCATTGCCTACACTCACTAGCCCACCCCACCCTCCAATAGTTTTTTATATTTCCCCCTAACTCCCTCCTTTTGTTTATAAACCTCCCCCCTTTTTTTACTTACTAATTCTATTTTCCTTGTATCCCATCTACCTTTCCCTCCCACTGTAGTTATAACTAAAAAGTGATCTGATTTTCTGTAGCCTCTATAAACATGTAATCCTGAAGTCTATTTAAAAAAGTCTTTTTTTATCTACCAAAAATATTTCCAACAAACTACTTTTATTACGCCCTACATCATATTTTTGTATATTTATTTACCCTTCTTTTTCTTAAAATAGGGTTTACCTATAATTAAAACCCTTTTCTATAAAAAGTTCAATTTTGGTTCCCAACTTTTACCCTGGCCCCCCAAACCCCTTCCCTATCCCTTTTCTCTGCATGTTTCTCCCATTTTTAGCATTTAGGTCCCCACCACAATTACTCTTTTATTTGGTTTTTCCCAACATTCGTTTTAAATCCCCCCAAAATTCCTCCTACACTTTTTTCCAGGTGCATACACGCTTATTATGCCCCTTTTTTTTCCACCCGCCCTTTTATTTAATTACATAATCTCTTGAATTTACACTTTTATATTCCCTCTTTTCCTTTCCATAACTGACCTTCAACATTATTGTCCCTTCTTCCTTAGCTTTTAACTCTTCAGATATTTCCTGACTTAATCCTATTTATTTCCCCCACTGAAACCCTCGCCTCCCCTTTCAGCTTTTTTTTTAGGCCAGGACATCCAACTTCTTTTCTTTCAAACTTTGGAATCATCTCTTTCTATCCCGACAAACCCCACGCACATTCAGAAAACCCCATTTTTAAAGTTTTTTTCTCTTTTTTTTAGTAGTTTTTTTAAGGAGAAAGGGGTTACTAGCCCATTGCTCCCGGCATCTTAGTCGCCCCATACGACACGCACTGCTTACGGAGGAAAGATTCTTTTCCACTTCCCCATGGACAATAGAGAAAATAAAAAGAACAAGAGCTATTAAGAAAAAGAAGAAAACCTAGATGTGTGTATGTATATATATGCATGTGTATGCCAGTGTAGTGACCTAAAAGTATATATATAATATATATATATGTTATCCAGCGTGTTTAAAAAATGAGAAATAAAAAGACACCCAACAACCTACCATCAATAAACATGTTTTCGAGGTTTGTCTGTTTCACAGTCACCTGGGCGGGAAACCGGTTAGTCCTTGGCTGGGTGGTTATTGTCTACCACTCCTATTACAATATATACATATTATATATATTATTTTATTTTTTTATTAAAAAATATATATTTTTATTTTTATTAACACATCGGCCGATTCCACCAAGGCAGGGTGGCCTCGAAAAAGAAAAACTTTCATCATCATTCACTCCATCACTGTCTTGCCAGAAGGGTGCTTTACACTACAGTTATAAAACTGCAACATTAACACCCCTCCTTCAGAGTGCCGGCACTGTACTTCCCATCTCCAGAACTCAAGTCCGGCCTGCCGGTTTCTGAATCCTTCATAAATGTTACTTTGCTCACTCCAACAGCACGTCAAGTATTAAAACCATATGCCTCCATTCACTCCTATCAAATACGCTCACACATGCTTGCTGGAAGTCCAAGCCCTCGCACACAAAAACTTCCTTTACCCTCCCTCCAACCTTTCCTAGGCCGACCCCTACCCGCCTTCCCTCCACTACAGATTTATACACTCCGAAGTCACTCTGTCTCGTTCCATTCTTCTACATGTCCAAACCACCTCAACAACCCTCCTCAGCTCTCTGGACAATCGTTTTGGTAATCCCGCACCTCCTCCTAATTTCCAAACTCCGAATTCTCTGCATTATATTCACACCACACATTGACCTCAGACATGACATCTCCACTGCCTCCAGCCTTCTCCTCGTTAACATTCATCACCCATGCTTCACACCCATATAAGAGCGTTGGTATAACTATACTCTCATACATTCCCTCTTTACTTCCATGGACAAGGTTCTTTGTCTCCACAGACTCCGAAGTGCTCCACTCACCCTTTTCCCTCATCAATTCTATGATTCACCTCATCCTTCATAGACCCATCCGCCGACATGTCCACTCCCAAATATCTGAATACATTCACCTCCTCCATACTCTCTCCTCCAATCTGATATCCAATCTTTCGTCACCTATTCTTTTTGTTATCCTCATCACCTTACTCTTTCCTATATTCACTTTCAATTTTCTTCTTTTACACACCCTACCAAATTCATCCACCAACCTCTGCAGCTTCTTCAGAATCTCCCAAAGCACAGTGTCATCAGCAAAAAGCAACTGTGACAACTCCCACTTTGTATTTGCTTCTTTATCTTTTAGCCCAACACCTCTTGCCAAGACCCTCGCATTCACTTCTTACAACCCCATCTATAAATATATTGAACAACCACGGTGACATCACACATCCTTGTCTAAGGCCCACTTTTACTGGGAAATAGTCCCTTCCCTCCTACACACTCTAACCTGAGCCTCACTATCCTCATAAAAACTCTTCACTGCTTTCAGTAACCTTCCTCCTATTCCATACACCTGCAACATCTGCCACATTGCCCCCTATCTACCCTATCATACGCCTTTTCCAAATCCATAAATGCCACAAAACATCTTTACCCTTATTCAAATACTGTTCACCTATATGTTTCACTGTAAACACTTGGTCTACACACCCCTACCTTTCCTAAAGCCCCTTGTTCATCTGCTATCCTGCTTTCTGTTTACTCTTAATTTTTTCAATAATAACTCTACCATACACTTTACCAGGTACACTCAACAGACTTATTCCCCTATAATTTTTGCACTCTTTTGTCCCCTTTGCCTTTATACAAAGGAACAATACACGCTCTCTGCCAATCCCTAGGTACCTTACCCTTTCCATACATTTATTAAATAATAGCACCAACCACTCCAAAACTATATCCCCACCTGCTTTGAACATTTCTATCTTTATCCCATCAATCTCAGCTGCCTTACCCCCTTTCATTCTACCCACTGCCTCACGAACTTCCCACACTCACAACTGGCTCTTCCACACTCCTACAAGATGTTATTCCTCCTTGCCCTACACACGAAATCACAGCTTCCCTGTCTTCATCAACATTTACAACTCCTCAAAATATTCTCTCCATCTTCCCGATACCTCTAACTCTCCATTTAATAACTCTCCTCTCCTATTTTTAACTGTCAAATCCATTTGTTCTCTAGGCTTCCTCAACTTATTAATCTCATTCCAAAACTTTTCTTATTTTCAACAAAATTTGCTGATAACATCTCACCCACTCTTCATCTGCTCTCTTTACATTGCTTCACCACTCTTTAACCTCTTTTTCTCTCCATATACTCTTCCTCCTTGCATCACTTCTACTTTGTAAAACCTCTCATATGCTAACTTTTTCCCTTACTACTCTCTTTACATCATCATTCCACCAATCGCTCCTCTTCCCTCCCGCACCCACTGCCTGTAACCACAAACTTCTGCTGAACACTCTAACACTACATTTTTAAATCTACCCCATACATCTTCGACCCCATTGCCTACACTCTACTAGCCCATCTATCCTCCAATAGTTGTTTATATCTTACCCTAACTGCCTCCTCTTTTAGTTTATAAACCTTCACCTCTCTACTTACTGATTCTATTTTCCTTGTATCCCATCTACCTTTACTCCCACTGTAGCTATAACTAAAAAGTGATCTGATATATCTGTGGCCCTCTATAAACATGTACATCCTGAAGTCTACTCAACAGTCTTTTATCACCAATACATAGTCCAACAAACTACTGTCATTACGCCCTACATCATATCTTGTATACTTATTTATCCTCTTTTCTTAAAATATGTATTACCTATAACTAAACCCCTTTCTATACAAAGTTCAATCAAAGGGCTCCATTATCATTTACACCTGGCACCCCAAACTTACCTACTACACCCTCTCTGCATGTTTCTCCCACTTTAGCATTTAGGTCCCCTACCACAATTACTCTCTCTTTTGGGTTAAAAGTTCCTATACATTCGCTTAACATCTCCCAAAATCTCCTCCTCTCTACACTCCTCTCTTCTCCAGGTGCATACACGCTTATTATGACCCACTTTTTGCATCCGACCCTTATTTTAATCCACATAATCCTTGAATTTACACATTCATATTCCCTCTTTTCCTTCCATAACTGATCCTTCAACATTATTGCTACCCTTCCTTAGCTCTAACTCTCTCAGATACTCCTGACTTAATCCCATTTATTTCTCCCCACTGAAACTCGCCTACCCTTCAGCTTTGTTTCGCTTAGGCCAGGACATCCAACTTCTTTTCATTCATAACATCGGCAATCATCTCTTTCTTATCATCCGCACTACATCCACGCACATTCAGACAACCCAGTTTTATAAAGTTTTTCTTCTTCTCTTTTTAGTAGATTTGTACAGGAGAAGGGGTTACTAGCCCATTGCTCCCGGCATCTTAGTCGCCTCATACGACACGCACTGCTTACGGAGGAAAGATTCTTTTCCACTTCCCCATGGACAATAGAGAAAATAAAAAGAACAAGAGCTATTAAGAAAAAGAAGAAAACCTAGATGTGTGTATATATATTATATGCAGTGTGTGATGACCATATATATATAGTATGACATATATATATATATATATATATATATATATATATATATATATATATATATATATATATATATATATATATATATACACATATATATACACCAATGGGAGTAGAATTAAACAGTTCAGAGGCACCCACACAACCGTATGTCTCGGATCAAGTAACACACCTAGCTTGCTATGCTGATTCTTGTAGGATTTGGTGGTCCTGTGGGTGAGCGTCATGTGGTTTTCGCTACCATGAGGCGGGCCAAAACAACATGGGTTCGAGTCCTTTGGGTAGTCGCAGTGTTGTTATTGATCGATACCACTCGTTCGTGATTACAATAATATACATATATATATATATATATATATATATATATATATATATATATATATATATATATATATATATATATATATATATATATATTTAACACATCGGCCGATTCCCACCAAGGCAGGGTGGCCCGAAAAGAAAAACTTTCATCATCATTCACTCCATCACTGTCTTGCCAGAAGGGTGCTTTACACTACAGTTATAAAACTGCAACATTTACACCCCTCCTTCAGAGTGCCGGCACTGTACTTCCCATCTCCAGAACTCAAGTCCGCCTGCCGGTTTCCCTGAATCCCTTCATAAATGTTACTTTGCTTACACTCCAACAGCACGTCAAGTATTAAAAAACCCTATGCCTCCATTCACTCCTATCAAATACGCTCACACATGCTTGCTGGAAATCCAAGCCCTCGCACACAAAACTTCCTTTACCCCTCCCTCCAACCTTTCCTAGGCCGACCCTACCCCGCCTTCCCTCCACTACAGATTTATACACTCGAAGTCACTCTGTCTCGTTCCATTCTTCTACATGTCCAAACCACCTCAACAACCCTCCTCAGCTCTCTGGACAATCGTTTTGGTAATCCGCACCTCCTCCTAATTTCCAAACTCGAATTCTCTGCATTATATTCACACCACACATTGACCTCAGACATGACATCTCCACTGCCTCCAGCCTTCTCCTCGTTGCAACATTCATCACCCATGCTTCACACCCATATAAGAGCGTTGGTATAACTATACTCTCATACATTCCCTCTTTACTTCCATGGACAAGGTTCTTTGTCTCCACAGACTCCGAAGTGCTCCACTCACCCTTTTCCCCTCATCAATTCTATGATTCACCTCATCCTTCATAGACCCATCCGCCGACATGTCCACTCCCAAATATCTGAATACATTCACCTCCTCCATACTCTCTCCCTCCAATCTGATATCCAATCTTTCGTCACCTATTCTTTTTGTTATCCTTATCACCTTACTCTTTCCTATATTCACTTTCAATTTTCTTCTTTTACACACCTACCAAATTCATCCACCAACCTCTGCAGCTTCTCTTCAGAATCTCCCAAAGCACAGTGTCATCAGCAAAGCAACTGTGACAACTCCCACTTTGTATTTGCTTTTATCTTTTAGCCCAACACCTCTTGCCAAGACCCTCGCATTCACTTCTCTTACAACCCCATCTATAAATATATTGAACAACCACGGTGACATCACACATCCTTGTCTAAGGCCCACTTTTACTGGGAAATAGTCCCCTTCCCTCCTACACACTCTAACCTGAGCCTCACTATCCTCATAAAAACTCTTCACTGCTTTCAGTAACCTTCCTCCTATTCCATACACCTGCAACATCTGCCACATTGCCCCCTATCTACCCTATCATACGCTCTTTTCCAAATCCATAAATGCCACAAAAACATCTTTACCCTATCCAAATACTGTTCACCTATATGTTTCACTGTAAACACTTGGTCTACACACCCCTACCTTTCCTAAAGCCCCTTGTTCATCTGCTATCCTGCTTTCTGTTTTACTCTAAATTCTTTCAATAATAACTCTACCATACACTTTACCAGGTACACTCAACAGACTTATTCCCCTATAATTTTTGCACTCTCTTTTGTCCCCTTGCCTTTATACAAAGGAACAATACACGCTCTCTGCCAATCCCTAGGTACCTTACCCTCTTCCATACATTTATTAAATAATAGCACCAACCACTCCAAAATTATATCCCCACCTGCTTTTAACATTTCTATCTTTATCCCATCAATCCCAGCTGCCTTACCCCTTTCATTCTACCCACTGCCTCACGAACTTCCCTACACCTACAACTGGCTCTTCCACACTCCTACAAGATGTTATTCCTCCTTGCCCTACACACGAAATCACAGCTTCCTGTCTTCATCAACATTTAACAAATCCTCAAAATATTCTCTCCATCTTCCCGATACCTCTAACTTCCATTTAATAACTCTCCTCTCCTATTTTTAACTGTCAAATCCATTTGTTCTCTAGGCTTCCTCAACTTATTAATCTCATTATATATATATATATATATATATATATATATATATATATATATATATATATATATATATATATATATATATATATGTATGTATTTTTATGTATTTACTTAGTATAAGATGTTGAAATATTGAATTAGTTTTTAGGATTTAGATTTAATTAAATCATTGAATTTATTTAAATATTTATTGTCTATTTTAATAACTGATAGACAAATATTGTTGCTTTTCATTTAACATTTGTTATTTGGTATTATTTTCTCAAAAAATCCTTGTTAGTTAATTATAGACCTTAAACATTATATATATTGTCACAACTCTTTGTATTGGTAGTGTCTAAGCGCAGATCTTGGGGTCTATACATTGACAAAATGAGCAGGGGTCATATAGGGCCGAGGGGCCAGCTAGGGCCAAGGGGTCAGGGTCAGCCAGAGCTTCAGCAGCAGGCCCAGCCAGAGCTAATGGGTCAGGAAAGGCTTGAGTTGACCCCATCAACACAGAGATGGTCACCATAACCAACATGATCAAGTGAATCTGCAAAATAACATAAACGATTACTTTATGTCATGTTAATAATTATGAAGTCTTTGTCAGAAGTCAGACACAGGTATGGTAGGATTGTAGACAGTACAGTCAGACACAGGTATGGTAGGAGTGTAGACAGTACAGTCAGACACAGGTATGGTAGGAGTGTAGACAGTAGTCAGACACAGGTATGGTAGGATTGTAGACAGTACAGTCAGACACAGGTATGGTAGGATTGTAGACAGTACAGTCAGACACAGGTATGGTAGGAGTGTAGACAGTACAGTCAGACACAGGTATGGTAGGAGTGTAGACAGTAGTCAGACACAGGTATGGTAGGATTGTAGACAGTACAGTCAGACACAGGTATGGTAGGATTGTAGACAGTACAGTCAGACACAGGTATGGTAGGAGTGTAGACAGTACAGTCAGACACAGGTATGGTAGGATTGTAGACAGTACAGTCAGACACAGGTATGGTAGGATTGTAGACAGTACAGTCAGACACAGGTATATAGTAGGAGTGTAGACAGTACAGTCAGACACAGGTATGGTAGGATTGTAGACAGTACAGTCAGACACAGGTATAGTAGGAGTGTAGACAGTACAGTCAGACACAGGTATGGTAGGAGTGTAGACAGTACAGTCAGACACAGATATGGTAGGATTGTAGACAGTACAGTCAGACACAGGTATGGTAGGAGTGTAGACAGTACAGTCAGACACAGGTATGGTAGGATTGTAGACAGTACAGTCAGACACAGGTATGGTAGGATTGTAGACAGTACAGTCAGACACAGGTATATAGTAGGAGTGTAGACAGTACAGTCAGACACAGGTATGGTAGGATTGTAGACAGTACAGTCAGACACAGGTATATAGTAGGAGTGTAGACAGTACAGTCAGACACAGGTATGGTAGGATTGTAGACAGTACAGTCAGACACAGGTATAGTAGGATTGTAGACAGTACAGTCAGACACAGGTATGGTAGAATTGTAGACAATACAGTCTTTACCATCGTGTTCATGTGCATGATAGAACTGATGAACTGGCAAAGGCATATATGCCTTTAAGAAAGGAGTAGATTACAATCTTGGGCTGTCAACTGGTAGTTTGAGAACAATAATATGAAGAGAACTTCAATAATGCTTCACTGATTTAAGACTGAGGGAGACTGACACCAGTCAGTCCATCTATCATCATTCTATCATGCAGGAGGAGCCACATGTATATGGTGTAACCAACAAAATCAAGTAAGTTAATTCAGGTATACACAAATACAGTTACATAGATTATCATACATAGCAGCATATGTGTAGAGAATCTAGGATAACCCAAAAAAGTCAGACAGATCGACTTTTATATGTGACTAGCGGCCAGCTCTGGCTGGGTTACCAGTACAGCGCCTCTGTCAGGCTGCATCAGCATCTCTGTCAGATGGACTAGTGTCACACCTTGCAACACTATATGCTCGAATGCGATAATATTAATGAATTCAGAGACAACTCAATCCCAAATACTCAAGAAATGTCAAATCATTATAAAAATTCATTCTAAAAAAAAAAAACCATGATTTTTACCTATTGTAAACCATACCACGGGTGGGGTTAGAACCCGAGATCAGAGTCTCAAAATTTGCACCTACATAAAATATACTTATTTCATAATATTCTGTCTGTAATATACACCATTCATTAAGTATTAAACCCCTTCCAAAGATATTTGTTAAATTTAACATGATCTTAAGGGAAAATTTATTCACATTATTTTACACTCAAGTAACAACTTAAATTCTCTTATTAGGATACATCCATTTTTTAACATTTAAAATAAAGGATGAGGCTTTGTCAAGTTAGTAACGAAAATTTGGAGGAAGAAAAATTCAGGCAGAAGACTCTTACATATTATCAAAGGTATTTTAATATTTGCTTCAAAGTTATCGTAAACTTTGTAGTTATAAACTGCGAGGTATACCTTTGTGTATGTACACTTATAGGTACACCTCTCTTTGTATATACACCGAGAGATATACTGTACGTCTCTGTGTATATACAAGTAGAGATATACCTTTATTTGTGTATATACATTTGTGTATATACAGGAGAATCTCACACTATATACAGTGTAAGATGCTCCTTTCTGTATAAATACTTTGAGAGTATACCATTCTGTTATATACCATTTACTAATAAATGTTATATAATGTGTTAATATGTCAACCATCTCCAAGAAAATGTGTAACACAACATTTATAAAGTAACGTTCAACTCACCAGTTTCATGTTGAATGTCGACTGAAACTCTCAGGTTGTGCTGAGAGACGAGTAGACAGCGGTACTGACAGGGTTGTGCTGAGAGACGAGTAGACAGCGGTACTGACAAGGTTGTGGTGAGAGACGAGTAGACAGCTGTACTGACAAGGTTGTGGTGAGACGAGTAGACAGCGGTACTGACAAGGTTGTGGTGAGAGACGAGTAGACAGCGGTACTGACAAGGTTGTGGTGAGAGACGAGTAGACAGCGGTACTGACAAGGTTCTACTGGCTACCTGAGGTATATATACACACACCTTTGTCGGAGAGAGAGTAGAGTAGAGGTTGTAGCGGAGTAATCAACCTTGAGGTGGGAATTTTTCCTCGCAAAATTTTCCTACTTGTACGAACGTAAACATATTCCATGATTAATCTCGTTTCGCACATAGTTTAATATGTATAATAGAACACGTAGCTCCTTTTAGCCATTAATTATGTTTGTTTGTTTTTGTTTGTTTGTTTGCCAGAGTCATACCCAGCTCCGAGGCTGAGGGACTGATTATTTCATCTTTTGTATATAGTTTTACTGTCTTCCCAGGATGTCCTTGAATTTGTATTAATAAAGCGACTGGATGCGAACGTCTACAAAAATGATATCCAGATGTTGCACCTGTGTCTAATTCCTCATCACGCATTGACTTTATTGGGATATCCTGGGTGGCTAACTCTCCCTACCCTGGGTTATCCTGGGTGGCTAACTCTCCCTACCCTGGGTTATCCTGGGTGGCTAACTCTCCCTACCCTGGGTTATCCTGGGTGGCTAACTCTCTCTACCCTGGGTTATCCTGGGTGGCTAACTCTCCCTACCCTGGGTTATCCTGGGTGGCTAACTCTCCCTACCCTGGGTTATCCTGGGTGGCTAACTCTCCCTACCCTGGGTTATCCTGGGTGGCTAACTCTCCCTACCCTGGGTTATCCTGGGTGGCTAACTCTTCCTACCCTGGGGTATCCTGGATGGCTAACTTTCCTACCCTGGGTTATCCTGGGTGGCTAACTCTCCTACCCTGGGTTATCCTGGGTGGCTAACTCTCTGGGTTAAAAATCACAACAAAATTTTATTTACGAAGCTGATGCCATACTGTGCCGGTCTATTAATTGTTTGATGACGTATCTGTCAGGCAATGGATGTTTCATGTATGTTGTACTTTGTTCACATGAGTCGTATACACTGATTAGTGTATAAATTGTTAGTTTAGTTTAATATCTTTATTATGCACCCCATACCCATCCTGTTGACGATAGTCAGAAGATTACAGAGGTACATAATGCTATGTGGTTGATATGGGTGCTGAAATTCAGGTTGCTCTCCAGGTGTAGGCCCAGGAATTTGCCCGCATTGTGTTTAGCAATAGGAGTGTTGTCAATCATTATGTTCAGTTGTGCAACACCTGTTCTGTTCCCAAACATAATGTAGAAGGTTTTGTCAGTGTTAAGTGTAAGTTTGTTGGCTGTCATCCAGGTTGATATTTTTAGTAGCTCTTCGTTAACAATGGTGTTGAGTGAGGCAAGATTTGGGAATAGGTATGATAGGGTTCACGCAGCCAGGAGAAAGTGAACCCAGTAGTGGCCAGGGGAGATGCGGGGCCAGGAGCTGAAACTCGACCCCTGCAACCACAATTAGGTGAGTACGAGCAGTTGATAGGCTTTAATACTAACAAACTAAACTGACTGAGAAAACATTAGATCGCATCTTCAAGAGTATTGCCTAAAACTATAAAATTTTCTGTAAAGGAGAGTGTCGAGTTGCAGCTGGTGGCCGGCAGCTGGTGGGTGGCAGCTGGTGGGTGGCAGAGATCAGTAAGGTAGTGAGGAGCATCAGTGAGGAACAGCTGTGAGGAGCATCAGTGAGGAGCATCTGAGGAGCATCAGAGAGGCATACATACATCCTCTCAGCCTTGACTCATGCTCAGTGCCCTCATCACGCACTCAGCGCCCTCATCACGCACTCAGCGCCCTCATCACGCACTCAGCACCCTCATCAGTAGCACAGTAATACCTCACCGTGTACTGTTGCTGAGCCATGGCAGCGGCGGCGCTCCTCAAGAAGGGACTCGACTACATTAAGACTAAAGAATTTAGAGACTATTTATTAAGGTGAGATCAGTTTGTTACGTGTCTATTCGTAGACACTTTGGCGTAATTTGGTTGCCTGGCAGTAGCTGATTTACAAATCTTTTTAACATCAATAGAAAAATTCTTGTAAATTATAACTGTTTATTTTGGTGCAGACCCTAATGGAAATATATCACACTAATTTCATTGTGTTATCGTGGGTTAAAGCTACATAATGTACCACTTACCATTTCGCAAATTTATTCTTCTGTCTGTAAAATATTTGTATTTATCCTTAATGTAAAGAAGTTATATGTAAAAAATAAGGTGTCAAGTGATAATTTTCACAATCTATTTAACTTGAATAATACTTAACTGATACTAAACAATTTTAACAAGTCTTAATGAGAATATATATGTCTAAATCAGGTACACAGCATAAGAACCCCAATGGAAATTTAAGTTTCTGAGGTTTTGTATGGATACCTAGGTTAAGTCATCAAAACATGTGGGTTGCATCCTAGGTAATAGTCAGGTACCACAAACAACTTAGGAACTCAAATGCCTCTCAAACGACCTATTGGCACACTATGATGTACCAGTGGAATGAAGTAAGTATAGGACAAATGAACCATGAGAGCTGAAAGGCTAACCTAATTCTAGCTTAACAGGGTGGAGACCACCCTGAATCTTCCTCAAACAGTAGGCTCTGATCATTTGACTATTCACACATTGAAGGGCCCAGGATCGATCCCCGGGTGAAATGTTAGGCATGTTTCCTTACACCTGCTGGGCCTGTTCACATGCCAGTAAGTTGGTACTTGAGTGTTAGCTGACTGTTGTGGGTCACATATTGGGGTTGCTCTGTATAACCTGGGGCTTTCGATATGGTATGCCAGTTAAGTCATGTTGGTCTGTAATAGTTTCAGCAGGTGCTGAAATAAAGATGATGATGATAATGATATTATTATTACTGTATTATTATACTACAGTAATTATATTTTAAGAATTCATTGAATGTTGAATAATATATGGTAATAATTGAATGTTGGTCCTCTGTGTATTTTGGCAATAAAAATATAGTTTTAAATGTCCAATATTAAGTGGGTTCTGCCATAGATGTACGTAGTTTATGCTGTGCATTTGGGAAAAACTTAATGAAACCTAATGTAGCCTAATAAAATCCAGCATAACATAATGTAATAGAGCCTAACTAAGGACCTAAAATCTGGAACTCTTTCGAGATGCTCCAAGTCTGCTAACCAGTTCAAAGTTACTAACTGTTTAAAACCACCTCCTTACCTTAATGTGATCCAGTCAACAATTTATTATGCTGAACAAATCATAAAACCCTGTCTTTCCTCCAATATTGTCCCTGTTCTTGTTCCATCCTTCCTTTAATTTTCGTTTATTACTGGAAAGGCAATTTTTTCTTTGTATCATTTCAGGTACCTAGCTTCATCCTTAATGTATCTTTAATTATATTTTTTATTAAATTACTTCAATATAGTTTAAATTACTTCAATACAGTATAAACTAAGTATTCTCATTTTCATATACTAAATGTATGTGTCTTATTGTCTAGTAATTATAAGTTAATTTTAAGGTTGCTCAAAATGCTTTCTATAACAAGAGGCTTTCTATAGTATACGTATATATATGTCCATAATTGTATGCTGTACATTTTGCCACTTTATAGAAATAAAGTTGTTTGTTTTACTCAGTTATTGGCCAGGCATGTTGACTGACTTCCAAACTAACACTATTTAACAAATTTGTTGAATCTTATAAATTCCCATCCATACTCAAGACAGCAAGGGTCACTCTGATCCACAAAGAAGGCAATACTACAAACTAAATAACTACAGAATAATATCTAACTTGCCTTTCCTCTCAAAAATCTTCGAAAAAATAATACATAAACAAATCTACTCCTACCTCCTATCCCACAACATACTGAACCCCTGCCAGTTTGGGTTTTGGCCAAAAAAAAGCACGAATGATGTAATTATTCAGATGCTCGAATTACTATATACTACAGCAATTGACAAAAATGAATATCCTCTGGGACTCTTCATAGATCTACAGAAAGCATTTGATACAGTCAACCACAATATCTTACACCTAAAACCAGAACATTACGGGGTCAGAGGACACTCGCTTAACTACCTAAAATCTTATCTTAGTGTTAGGCACCAGTATGAATACACAAATGGCATGACCTCCAATACACAGCCTGTAGTTGTTGGAGTGCCACAGGGAAGTCTCCTAGGTCCTCTACTCTTTCTTATTTACATCAATGACCTCCCAAATGCATCGCAACTCCTTAAACCAGTTCTATTTGCAGATGACACCACTTATGTCTTCTCCCACCCAAACCCTGTTAACAATGAGCTACATAAAATATCAAACTGGATGACTACCAACAAACTTATTCTCAATATAGACAAAACCTACTTCATGCTTTTTGGAAACAGAGCATCAAATATCCAGCTAAACATAGCGATAAATGGTTCACCCATTACAAGACACACTGAGGGCAAATTTCTAGGTTTCCACCTTGACTGTAATCTTAAATTTCAGACCCACATCCAGCATATAACTAAGAAAGTTTCCAAAACAGTAGGTATCCTCTCCAAGATACGATACTATGTACCCCAAAGGGCCCTCCTTACCTTATATCACTCTCTAATATACCCTTACCTCACCGATGGTATTTGTGCTTGGGGATTTACCACGGCTATTCACATCAAACCTTTAATAACCCAACAAAAAACGGCAGTGGGGATGATCACAAACTCCAGCGCCAGACAACACACCCTACCTCTCTTCAAAAACATGAACTTACTTAATATACATACCTATTATTGTGCCTACTACATATACAGAACATTAAACTCCAATATCAACCCTCCGCTCAAACTTCTCTTTGACAGCTTCAACAGAATACACAGGCATAACACTAGGCACAAAACACTTTTTGACATCCCTCGTGTCCATCTCACACTTTGCAAAAATGCAATGCACATAAAGGGCCCTAAGATCTGGAACTCTTTGCCTGAAACAGCAAGAGGTCCTCTGCCCTCAAATCAGTTTAGGACCATACTCAAAAATCATCTCATCTCTCAATAACAAACATACCCACATCATGCTAAACCCCAACCAAATTCCAAGTAACTCCCCCAAATACTTTATTATCCCTTAACTATTAAGCCATTATTACAAACTTACTATGTATGTTTGTATCACTAATTGTACTACCTCATATTTATAATAGGGTAAATGAACTTAATTATAAACTAAAAAATGTATGATTGATTTTGTCACAAATTGATTGTATCATAAATTGTACTACCTCACACATTAATAATAGATTGAACCTAAAAATAATTAATAATAGATATGAACCTAAAAATTTATGATTAGTATCATAAATTGTACCTCATACTAATAATAGTAGATTATAAAATCTACTACTTTTCACCTGTCTAGACTTAAGTAGTCTATAAGTGATAGTGGCTTTCTTTGCTCCAATCGTATTATGATATGTAAACACACATTGTAACCTTTGCAAAGAAATAAATATTTTATATTATTTTATTTTAACCGTTGATTGGCCTGATGTTGCATTCGAGCCAAAATATAGGTACAGTGGACCCCCGAGTTTCGTAAAAACTTCACTCCTGAAGTCTGCTCAAGTGCCATTACCGAACGAATTTACTCCCTTAAGGAAAAATTTCACGTAGGTTAGTCTATTTCAGACCCCAAAATACACTTCCACAAGAACTTACAAATTATACTTACATAATTGCACGATTTCGGGTATTCGTTAACCGAGGGTCCACTGTACAGTGGACCCTCGGTTAATGAATACCCCGGAAATCGTACAATTATGTAAGTATAATATTGTAAGTGCATGTGGAAGTGTATTTTTGGGGGTCTGAAATAGACTAACCTACGTGACATTATTTCTTAAGGAAGTAAATTCGTTCGATAATGGCACTTGAGCAGGCTTCTGGGATGAAGTTTTTTCGTTAACCGAGGGTCCACTGTATTATTTTTTGCTATTATCTCCCAAATTAATTTGTGCAGAACACAACCATTCCATTGTGTAGGTAGGTTATACAGTGGACCCTCGCTATTTGAACATAATCCGTTCCAGGAGCTTGTTCTTAACACGAAATGTTCGAAAGGCGATTTAATGTTTCCCATAAGAAATAATAGAAATACAATTAATCCGTTCCAGAAACCCAGAAATATTAAAAAATAATATATTTTAATAAAATTAAGCTTCTACATACACAAAAGAATTACATACTACTACTAAAAGTATTAGTAAATAAATGCATGTATTTTTACTTACCTTTACTGAAGATTGTTGATGGCATATGGAAGATAGGGAAGAGGAGTGAGGGAGGGAGGGGTTAGTGTTTGGAAGGAGAATCCCCCTCCAAAAGGACTTTAGGTATCAAAGCCCTATCTGGGGTTTCTTCTCTTTTTGGTCTTTTAATCCCACTAGGACCAGCTTGAGAGTCACTGGACACTTTAACAAAATAACTGTCCACAGTCCTCTGTTTCTGGCGCCTCTTTAACATGTTCCTGAAGTAGGACATTGTTTAGTCACTGAACATGCTGCTGTTATGGCTTGTTTGAGCTTGCTCAGGGTGGTATTTCTTCCCAAACCTTTGAACATCGTTCCACTTCGAACAAATCTCCTTAACCCTTTCAGGGTTATTGACGTACTAGTACGGCTTACGCCCTGGGGTTATTGACGTACTAGTACGCCTAAATTCTAGCGCCCTCAAATCAAGCAGAAACAGGCTGTTAGGCCTAGATGTGATAGAATGGGTCTGTGCGGTCAGTGTGCGCAGTATAAAAAATTCCTGCACCACACAGTGCATAATGAGGAAAAAAAAACTGACCGTGTTTTTGGTTTAAAACAGCGACTTTGCAGTCTATTTTCGTATGGTATTTATTGATGTATTCTCGTTTTCTTGGTCTCATTTGATAGAATGGAAGATATATTACAAAAATTGAGATGATTTTGATTGGTTT
This sequence comes from Cherax destructor, assembly GCA_009830355.1. Lineage (NCBI taxonomy): Eukaryota > Metazoa > Arthropoda > Malacostraca > Decapoda > Parastacidae > Cherax > Cherax destructor. The sequence continues at coordinate 16,951 of WNWK01021242.1, read as the reverse complement.
GACAATGACAAGTACCTTGAAATTGAGCTCAAAGTAGTGAAAATGTTCGATTTTTGACAATGTTCAAGAGTAAACAAATCACACCATGCGTCCAATACACATCAACTGGCGAGTCTAATATTCATGCACAAGTGCTCTAATATTATTTATACCATTTTTACAATGATGCAGTTGTATACATAACAGTAAATCTTCTATTTTTTTGTGAGAATAAAAATTCAAAATGAAAAGCAAAAGTAATGTAAGAGGGGCCTGGAAACGTGACTAATGAACAGAGAAGACGTTATTTTAGTGCCAGGAATGTCTGCATTGTTTATTCTGGACCCTATTTTGAAATTGGCATCGTTTGAAATTTGTGTGAAATTGGCCAAATTGCCATTTTCTGACCACTATTTTGGGTAGTTGTAATTGGTAAATAGGCGGTTTCTTGTACTCAATCGATAGAAGAAATGGAGTTCTAGCGAAATAGCTATAATTTTAGTTGACTGAAACATTGGAATTCGCCGAAAATAGGGCTCAAAGTAGGCAAAATCGCCGATGCGTAAGTGTCATGGCTACCGCTAACTTCGCGAAAGCATAATTCCATTAGTTTTCGATCAAATTTCATAATTTTTGTGCCGTTATGATCGGAAAAAGATTTTCTATCATTTCATAAGAATTTTTTTTTTTTTTTTTTTTTAAATTCTTGGACCCTGAGAACGAGTTTCGGAGACCCCCCTTGGACCCTGAAAGGGTTAATCTCTGAAGAAGCCACCTCCTTAACTCCCACTTCCTCCTCCTCCCGTGAATCAATAGCCTCAAATCTGGTCTTATGCTCTTCCATTTCCAGCTGTTGCAGCTCTTCAGTTGTTAGCTCTACCCTGTGGTCCTTCACCAACTCTTCCACATAATTGACATTCACCTCCAAACCTGGCAAGCTCACACATTCGCACACCACTCTCTTATTTTTGTATTATTTCCTTCTTCGTGTCTACGGTGTTTCTCACTTTCTTTATCCCAGAGGTACCACTAGGAACTTTCTTGGGACCCATGGTAGCTTATTTCACAGTCGCACTTTATAAACAAACTCCAAACAATTATAATTAAGTGTGAAATGTCTGGATGAGCGTGCAGGGTATTGTTCTCTCGAGTGTAAACAACGCGGGACTGGCTCTCCACGTCTGCGCGGTGAGGCACCCAAGCGCCTGGGTGGACAGGTCACGGACACACTTGTTTGAATCGCAATATTTTGTTCGCATGGCGATATCGATTTTTTTGTTCTAATGATGATATGTTCTATTGCCAATCCGTTCGAATAGCGGGGGTCCACTGTATTGTAAAATATGCTGTAATGTCTGTGTTCAACAGAATAGCAATATTCCATAATAGTCTGATGTATTTGTATGATGCCGTGAACCTACAAACAAAAAGGGTAAAGAGTGGCTTTCCGATATACAGTACCAAGGGTAGGAAGCATGCATTGGTGATCATGTCGAATGTAAAATTTGTGTACCAAACTTTTCTTAAACTCTCTAATGGTTGGGTGTGAATAGGACTTGTCTGAAAAGGGCCAGTAGGCCTACTGCAGTGTTCTTTCAAATAGTTCATAGAGCATGTATCTCTCAGCCAAAAGAGCAAGGGTTCAGTCCTGGGCAGGGGTGAGATTTATAGCTAGTTTTGTAACATCTGCTGTTTCTTTTACCTATCAGAATATAGATACCTAAGGCTTAGTTGACTGTTGTGGGTCACATTCTAAGGAGAGCCTTTAACCCTTAAACTGTCCACACGTAGATATATGTTCACGTGCATACTGCCCCGAACATAGATCTACGTTTTATTTTTCATTCATTCAAATTTAGCGCAATAGGCCTGAGTCGCCTAGACATGAGAGAATGGGTCTGCGCACTCAGTGTGTGCAGTATGAAAAAAATCGGGGACGCCAGGGTACTGCATGGTAGCCCCAGTTAGTTTCAGCTCCATCTTGGGTCAACATCATGGCAAACCCCCGTGATTCACTCACGCCTCGTCGTATTAACACTACTATTCCCGGAAAGTGAAACAGAACGCGATGAGAACCCAGATGACCCTCAGCCCATCACCTCTGGGGTGACCAGTGTGGCTAGTGTGGACAGTGTGGCCATACCAGACCCTCAGCCCAGCACATCTGGTGTGGCCAGTGTGGCCACAGACCCTCAGCCCAGCACCTCTGGGGTTGCTAGTGTTGCTACCCAAAGGCAACTCCGCAAGAGGAAATTATCATTTTCCATGTGTTATGGTGACGATAGTGAAGGTGATATAAGTGACGATGATGAAATCGATTTTATGCCCATAGACGATTCGTCGAGTGACAGTGATTATCATTATTCCCCAGTGAAACGTACTTTTGGGCATCATAACCTACGTTCAGGCAATGTGCCATATGCAGTCAGAGGCAAGGGTCTTAGCAGGTCACGTTCCAAAACCCCTGCCACTGACAGTGATAGTGATAATGAAGGAGAGTATTCTGGGATGGAGGAAGAAGTGGTGGGTGGAACGATGCCTGGACCACATGGCGCGGTGTGCGGCAGACAAGGACCATGCGGCACCCTCTCAACCATGTGCTGCTGTATAAAAAAATTTTTTTAAATATTCGGGGCAGTACGCAGGTGAACGTATATCTACGTGTGGACAGTTTAAGGGTTAATTAAGGATCCAAACTGAAATAAGCCACAATGATTGGCTTGATTAATAATCAGAATAAACTCTTCCATATACATACAGTGTTACCAAGTAAGCAGTGTTCAATAAATTTTCCATATGTAGCACATATTTTCCTTAAAAATGTAATACAGTGGTACCCCGAGTTTCTTACTGCTCCCAACTCGAACAATTATGTAAGTGTATTTTTGGGGGTCTGAAACGGACTAATCTAATTTACATTATTCCTTGTGGGAACAAATTCGTTCGGTAACAGCACTCGAACAGCCTTCTGGAACGAATAAAGTACGAAACTCGGGGTACCACTGTATATAATTTAAAAAAAGATTTTCTTTTTTATTCAAATTAAAGTTGTAGGAGCTTTTTTTATTTTAAGCACGTATAGAAGACCGCCTCCTATTGCACATCCAGCTACTGCATTTCCATCACTTCGTTTCACTTTTTTACAACCTATTAACATTTTTCACGGTTAAGGTCCAGTTTTTACTCCAGTTCAGGTGGGATATTATTTCCCTTCCAGTGTGCCTTGGGCCTTAATTATTTCTTGGTAGACCTAGTGTCACTCCATGGTGTTTATACCCACATTCTACCCATGCCACCCCACACCACCAGTTGCCTCATTGATGTGTACCATGCCATTACTGTCTCTGCATTATTATTCCATTACAGTATGATTTTTTCATATCCATGTGTCATGGCATTATGAAAGAAATACAGTGGTACCTCGAGTTACGATATTTTTTCGTTCGAGAATGCTGTTCAAGTGCCATTACCAAACGAATTTATCCCCATAAGGAATAATGTAAAATAGACTAGTCCTTTTACACCCCCAAAAATATACTTACAAAAGCATTTAAAAAAATAAACTTACATAAAAGGGCGATTTTGGGGACCATCGTAACTCGAGGTACCACTGTACTAGTGCTACTAAAGGAGCCAAGAAGTTTAAGCATGAAACTACCTCTCTAGTGAAGAAAATTAAGGTGATATAACTACTTGAAAGGTACACAAATAACCCACACCTAGGAGAGAGAGAAGCTTATGACGCTGTTTCAGTCCGACTTGTACCATTTACAAAATTGGTCAAAGTCATGCTGAAACATCATCATAAGCTTCTCTCTCCTATGTGCGGGTTATTTGTATATTGTTCCAGTCACAGTATTGTGCCTTTTTGTTCTTTACTTGAAAGGTGGTGCACATGTGATGGAGAGAAAGTGAGACAAATGGTGAGAGAAAGTGGTCGTCAATACAGCTAAATGAGACAGTGGATTCAGGAGAGAAAAAATAAATTACCCCATTTCATTTCCTTATAATACTGTAGAACTATGTTTGAGCAGAAGGGAAAGCCTGATAAAGTGTTTGGTTACAGATTTTTTATTTGTTTTTAAGTGGGCAGTTGGCAATATAATATGAAGGTGAGTGATAAGTGTCTCAATTGACCACACTGATGCAGGGAATTTTCATGCTGAGTTTCAAGAAATTATTTCTGAGGTGGTTACTAACCTGGTCAAGTGTTTAATGCTGGCTAGACAGGATTATTGTGAAAAAAGGTGCTATCTAGAATTTACATGTGCAAGCAAGAGAAAAACATATCTGGATTCTAGGCAGTGAAGGATTGTCAGTTTCCTTCTGTGAGGTAATGCAGTAGCTGAATTTAAGTGCAGTCCCATATCTTTGATATACGTACCTTTGATGGGTTTAAAGAAATTTCCTATTCCAGTAGCCCAGCCCTAGACAAGGTTTGTGTTGTGCTTTCCTGGTCATTCAGGCTGTTGCTGCTTGGGCCCACTGGCCTGGTTGATCCAGCACTTGATGTAGATGTTGTACTTGAAAAGTTTCCTCTTGAAGGCTTTTACATTATTTCCAGCAGTTTCTGATATCTTCTGGTAAGATATTGAATAGTTCAGATTCAGGCTATTTCTTTTATGCAGTACAGCCTCTGCTCACTTAACGATGGAGTTCCGTTCCTAAGACCACGTCGTTAAACAAATTCGTCGCTAAGTGAGGAGCATACTATAATGGTAGTGAGTTTGTGTCAACCATCTTTGATATTGTTTTAATGTCACCTTTGCACCATTTATAACATTTCTATTATATTTTTAAATGTTTATACAGTACTGTACTGTATATTGAAATAAACAGAATAGAAGAAATCAGCTCTAATATACATACATTATTTAGGTTTGAATACTGGTCAGAGAGCCCGTTGTAAGTCCGAGGCGTCGATAAACGAGTACGTCGCTAAGTGAGGAGAGGCTGTATACAGATAATGTACGTACTAGTTTACATGTGTCAACATCCATGCACTAGCATGCAGTGCATGCTAGTGCATGGATGTTGACATAAAACAAAAAAAACAAACAGAACTTAATTTCTATAAAGTGGCATACTGTACAGTATACAGTTATGGTAATTAACATGCATAAACTACTTTATAGAAAGCTCATTCTTATGCAAAGCATTTCGGACAGCTTTAAAACTGATTTATTATTATTGGACAATGAGAGACATATTGTACATGAAAATAAGAATACTTAGTTTATACTAAATTGAAGGTAGTATTCTGTATTCTATTAAAAAATTTTAATTAAAGATACATTATTAAGAATGAAGCTAGGTCCCTGCACTGATAAAGGATTTGTTTGACATAATGATTTGTTAGGTTCACATTAAGGTAAGTTGTTTTTTAACAGTAACTTTGCAGTGGTTGGCAGACAGGAAGTCTCTGGAATCTTCAGGTAAAGAGTTTCAGATTTTAGTTACGTACATTTATCCAAATTGAGTTTTTACACAGGTTGAATTGGTCATGTGGAATATCAGAGATTTTTGTCTCAGGTTTTATGCCTATGAGTTCTGTTGCAGCTGTCAAGAAAGAGTTTCATAGCAGGATTTAATTGTCCTACATATGTAGTATGCACTAGTACAAGTGATTTTTTTTTAATATTAAGTAAATGTAGGGGAGTGTGTTGCCTGGCAGTAGACCTAGTGATCATTCGTACAGCTGCTTTAGGTGATTTGCTGTGGTGGATCCCCAGGTACAGATTGCATAGATAAGGTAGGGATAGATTAGGGAGAGGTACAGTGGAACCTCGGTTTTCGTCTTTAATTCGTTCCAGAAAGTCTGACGAAAACCGAATTCGACGAAAACTGAAGCAATATTTCCCATAAAAAATAATTGTCCTCCATATGTAGTATGCACTAGTACAAGTGATTTTTTTTTAATATTAAGTAAATGTAGGGGAGTGTGTTGCCTGGCAGTAGACCGAGTGATCATTTGTACAGCTGCTTTAGGTGATTTGCTGTGGTGGATCCCCAGGCACAGATTGCATAGATGAGGTAGGGATAGATTAGGGAGAGGTACAGTGGAACCTCGGTTTTCGTCTTTAATTCGTTCCAGAAAGTCTGATGAAAACCGAATTCGACAAAAACTGAAGCAATATTTCCCATAAAAAATAATGTAAATCCAATTAATCCGTTCCAGACACTCAAAAGTATTAACAAAAAATACATTTCATAGAGAATAACTATAGTATTACATACAGAAAACAATGAGAAATAAATATAAAGGACTAATGAAATGGATTAATGAACATTTAACACAACTTTCACCTTTATTGAAGACTCTTGTTGGCGTATGGAAGACGGCGAGGAGGGGAGAGGGAGAGGTTATTGTTTGTAAGGGGAATACCCCTCCATGAGGACTTCAGGTATCAAAGCCCTATCCTGGGTTACTTCCCTTCTTTGTCTTTTACTGGCACTAGGACCAGCTTGAGAGTCACTGGACCCCTGTCACACAAAATGACTGTCCAGAGAGGTCTGTTTCTGGTTCTGTCACTGAACATGTTGCAGAGATGGCTTGTTTCAGCTTGCTCAGGATGATATTTCTCAGCAAATGCTTGCACCCTACTCCACAATGCACAGATCTCCTTAACCCTTTGACTGTTTCGGTTGTATATATACGTCTTACGAGCCAGTGTTTCGGACGTATACCTGGAGAGAGAGAGTTCCAGGGGTCAACGCCCCTGCGGCCCGGTCTGTGACCAGGCCATATATATACTCAAAAATTTTAGCGGCTTCAAATCAAGCGGAAGAAAGCTGGTAGGCCCACATATGAGAGAATGGGTCTGTGTGGTCAGTGTGCGCTGTATAAAAAAAATCCTGCAGCACGCAGTGCATAATGAGAATTATGCACTGCGACTTTGAGGTGTATTTTCATATAGTATTTATGGTTGAATTCTCTTTTTCGTGGTATCATTTGATAGAATGGAAACCATATTAGAGAAATAGAGATGATTTTGATTAATTTCATGATGAAAATGACCTTGAAATTGAGCTCAAAGTAGTGGAAATGTTCGATTTTTGCCAATGTTCAAGAGTACACAAATCATGCCATGTGTCCAATACACGTCAACTGGTGAGTCTAATATTCTTACACAAGTTCACTGATATTATTTATACCATTTTTACAATAATGCAGCAGTCTGCATAACAGTAAATCTTCTATTTTTTGTGTGAATAAAAAATCAAAATAGAAAGCAAGAGTAATATAAGAGAGGCCTAAAGACGTGACTAATGAACAGAGAAAATCTTATTTTAGCGCCAGGAATGTCTCCATTGTTTATTCTGGACCCTATTTTGAAATTGACACCTTTTTTATTTTGCATGAAATTGGCCAAATTGCCAATTTCTGACCACTTTATTGGGTAGTTGAAATTGGTAAATTGGTGGTTTCTTGTACTCAATCGATAGAACAAATGGAGTTCTAAAGAAATAGCTATGAGTTTGGTCGACTGTAACAATGAAATTGGCCGAAAATACGGCTCAAAGTCGGCAAAATCGCCGATGCGTATATATCGCCGACGTTGCTAACTTTGCGAGAGCGTAATTCCGTAAGTTTTCCATCAAATTTCTTACTTTTGGTGTCATTTCCATTGGGAAAAGATTCTCTATCATTTCATAAGAAAAAATAATTTTTTTTTTTTTTTCAAAAATTTTCCTCCTCTGAAGCAAGTTCCTCAGCTGTGGTCTGTTGCTGTTCCAGTGGTTAGCTCTTCCCTGTGGTCCTCCAACTCTTCCACATCCTCGCCACTCACCTCCAACCCCATGGACTTCCCCAACACCACAATACATTCCAGAACAGGCAGAGGGTCGGCAGGGTCAGCCTCAAACCCTTCAAAATCCCTCTCAAGGACACATTCTGGCCACAATTTTCTCCAAGCAGAGTTCAAAGTCCTGGAAGTTACTCCCTCCCAAGCCTTACCTATAAGGCTTATGCAGTTGTAGATATTGAAGTGATTCCTCCAGAACTCTCTTAGGGTCAATTCAGTGTCTGAGGTCACTTCAAAGCACCTTTGAAAGACTGCTTTCGTGTAGAGTTTTTTGAAGTTTGAAATAACCTACTGGTCCATGGGCTGGATGAGATGAGTGGTGTTAGGAGGCAAGAACTTCACTGTTATAAAACTGAAGTCCCTAGAGAATAGGTCTACCAAGTTTGGAGGATGAGCAGGAGCATTGTCCAGTACCAGGAGGCACTGGAGTGGCAAATTACAGTGGACCCCCGAGTAACGAATAAAATTCATTCCAGAAGCCTGCTCAAGTGCCATTACCGAACGAATTTACTCCCTTAAGAAATAATGTCAAGTAGGTTAGTCCATTTCAGACCCCCAAAAATACACTTACAAAAGCACTTACTTACATAATTGTACGATTTCCGTTACTCGGGGGTCCACTGTATTTTCCTGGAGATATTTTTTCACACTCGGGCCAAACACTTTATGGACCTAGTCAATGAAAATTTGCCTCGTGACCCATGCCTTATTGCTAGCCCTCCACATCACACACCATTTACTCTTTACGACATTGTTTTTCTTGAACACTCTGGGATTTTCAGAGTGATAGACAAGTAAAGGCTTCACTTTAAAATCCCCACTAGTGTTAGCACAGAACAAGAGTGTTAGCCTTTCTTTCATAGGCTTGTGCCCTGGCAGTGCCTTTTCCTCCTGTGTGATGTAGGTCCTCTAGCATTTTCTTCCAAAAGAGGCCTGTTTCGTCACAATTGAACACTTGTTTGGGATTGGAATTTTTCAGTCTCTACGTACCCCTTAAATTCACTCACAAATTTTTCAGCCACACGTTTCTCTGAACTTGCAGCTTCACCATGCCTTACAAGACTTTGTATGCTACTATGCTTCTTAAATCTGTCAAACCAGCCTCTGCTGGCCTTAAATTCACTAACATCAGCACTCGTTCCAAGCATTTTCTTTATGAGATCTGAGTGTGTTATGTTATTTTCTCTTACTTTATCATCAAGGTTCTCACAACATGTTCTAGCATAGGGTATTTACTTAAAAGGTCTTATAGTTTAGGGGAATACTTACATTCATGATTAGCTGCTGCATCTGAAAATCACTAATCCTCTCACTGGGTTATTTAAACCAACATTACAAAAATAAACTATATTCAGAGATTATTATACAGGATATACAAGCCTTAATCATAACATGTAACTAGCATCTCCAAAACCACATGGCATGGTCCACCTCCACACTTAATAAACCATTTTCTCCACATCACTCCTACCCTCAGTGTCTTTACACACTATAACTCATAGGTTATGCTGGCTGCTTCAATTTAAACTATCCCTCTTACTTCTGGCACACCATTCTGCCCATAAACAAATATAAGATAAGAGAGCACCACCAGTACTAGCTTCCTGCAGCCATCTTGGGAAGAGAGAGAAAGAGGGAGGACTTCTCCCTCTTCAAAACACACAAACAAAAGACTGTCATCTTGCACAATCTTCATGCACCCACAATACATCTTATTTATTTACAATGAGACATGCAACTTTATAAACTACTTATTTAAATGTGTGTATTTATAATCTATTATATTGTGTATATTTATAACCTATTATATTGAGAAAATCAAGTTAATTCAGCTTCTTTTAGTCTAAAAGAGTGGCCTGCCCTTCTTGACATTTAAGCAGAATTGTGATCAATTCAATATAATTAGGTATTCATGTTACTTCATGACATTAACCCTTTCAGGGTCGAGACCCCGATTCTTAACTCTCTCTCAGGGTCGAAACATTTTCGAAAAAAAAAAAAATATTTTTTCTTATGAAATGATAGAGAATCTTTTTCCGATTATAACGCCACCAAAATTATGACATTTGATCGAAAACTAACGGAATTATACTCTCGCGAAGTTAGCGGTATCGATGCTATTTACGCATCGGCGATTTCGCCGACTTTGAGCCCTATTTTCGGCAAATTCCAATGTTTCAGTCTACTACAATTGTAGCTATTTCGCTAGAACTCCATTTTTTCTATCGATTGAGTACAAGAAACCGCCAATTTACCGATTTCAACTACCCAACAAGGTGATCAGAAATTGGCAATTTGTCCAATTTCACACAAATTTCAAAAGATGCCAATTTCAAAATAGGGTCCAGAATAAATGAGACAGACATTCCTGGCACTCGAATAACATTTTATCTGTCCATTAGTCACGTCTGCAGGCCCCTCTTACATTACTTTTGCTTTCCATTTTGAATTTTTATTCTCACAATAAATTGAAGATTTATTATTATGTATACTACTGCATCATTGTAAAAACGGTATAAATGACATCAGCACACTTGTGCAAGAATATTTGAGTCTCCATTTAATGTGTATTCAACGTGTGGCAGGATTTGTTTACTCTTGAACATTGCCAAAAATTGAACATTTTCGCTACTTTGCGCTCAATTTCTAGGTACTTGTCATTGAGAAACCAATCAAAATTATCTCTATTTCTCTAATATATCTTCCATTCTATCCAATGAGACCAAGAAAACGAGAATATAATCATAAATACCATACAAAAATAGACTGCAAAGTCGCTGTTTTAAACTAAAAATACGGTCAGAGTTTTTTTTTCCTCATTATGCACTGTGTGGTGCAGGATTTTTTTTATACTGCGCACACTGACCGCACAGACCCATTCTCTCACATCTAGGCCTACCAGCCTGTTTCTGCTTGATTTGAGGGCGCTAGAATTTAGGCGTACTAGTACGTCAAACGCCCTGGCATGTAAGCCGTACTAGTACGTCAAAAACCCTCAAAGGGTTAATACATGTTGGGTCCTATAGCCCCCATAACACCGTGCAACTGCCTTGCCTTTTCACAAATGATCGTCTCCGAAACACTATCTCCCGCTAACTGTTTATCGTTGATCCACACCAGCAACAACTTCTCAACATCTTCGACTGTTTGTGATTTATTTCTTGTTAACATATCTACACCTTTCGCAACTGGTGTTGTGCCAGAGATGTGGAAGATAGCTAATGTAGTTCTTATATTCAAATCAGGGGATAAGTCCATTCCATTAAATTACTGTCCAATAAGCCTCACGTCTATAGTAGGCAAATTATTAGAATCAATTATAGCTGATATTATTAGAAGTCACCTTGAAGAACATAATTTGATTAATACATCTCAGCATGGGTTTACGAGAGGTTGTTGCTGCCTGACAAATTTACTGACGTTTTTCAATAAAACATTTGAGGCAGTAGACAGTGATAAAGAATATGATATAGTTTACTTGGATTTCAGTAAGGCCTTCAATAGAGTACCTCACAAGAGACTCTTAACCCTTAAACTGTCCACACGTAGATATACGTTCACGTGCGTAGCTGACCGACTATTTTGAGAAAAAAATAAATTTTTGTTTTTCTTTAAAATGAAGAGTGCATTTTGTTTGTCATTCCCACATGTTGTAATACTGCACACAATGAGTGCACAGACCCATTCTCTAATCTCTAGGCAACTCAGGCTTATCGTGGCAAGGTTAAAAGCATTTGAAAAAAAACGTAGATCTACGTTCAGGGCAGTACGCACGCGAACGTATATCTATGTTTGGACAGTTTAAGGGTTAAGAAAGGTGGCAGCTCATGGTATAGGAGGTAAAGTTCTAGCATGGATAGAGGCATGGCTTACCAATAGAAAGCAGAGAGTTTCCATTAATGGGGTCAAATCTGAATGGGGATTAGTCACTAGTGGCGTTCCACAAGGATCAGTTTTAGGCCCATTGTTGTTCATAATTTACATAAATGACCTTGATGAAGGAATTGCAAGTGACATGAGTAATTTTGCTGATGATACAAAAATAGGCCGTATAATTCATTCTGAGGAGGACCAGTGAACTCCAGGAGGATTTGGACAAATTAATGTCTTAGTCTGAAAAGTGGCAGATGAAGTTCAATGTGGACAAGTGTAAGGTGCTAGTCGTTGGTAATGAAAATATCCCTCGAATTTATAAACTAGGTGAAGTAGAGCTTGATCATACAGGATGTGAAAAAGACTTGGGAGTCATGGTAAGCAGAAATCTAAAGCTAAGACAACAGTGTCTAAGTGTGTGCAATAAGGGTAACAGGTTACTAGGATTTATTTCAAGAAGTCCAAAAGTTATTTTACAGCTCTATACATCACTAGTGAGACCTCATTTGGATTATGCAGCTCAATTTTGGTCTCCTTACTACAGAATGGATATAGATTCGTTGGGGAACATACAGAGAAGAATGACTAAAATGATTTACAGTATAAGAAATCTCCCGTACGAAGATAGACTTAGAGCGTTGAATCTCCACTCTCTGGAGAGACGTAGAATGAGGGGAGATATCATCGAGGTGTACAAGTGGATGATGGGCATAAACAAAGGAGATATTAATAAAATACTGAGGATATCGAACCAAGTAAGAACCAGAAATAACAGATTTAAATTGGATAAATTTAGATTTAGAAAGGACATAGGCAAGTACAGTGGAACCCCGGCTTACGATGTTATCATCTTACGTTATTTTCGGTAACCGATATTTATAACGTAAGAAATTTGTTTGTGGCTTACGATGTTTGCTTCGTTTACCGACATTCGTACCGGACCTGTCCGCTTGGCGCCCAGCTGAGCGCGCACTCCAGGGAGCGTCAGTGCTATTGTTTACAAGCGAGAGCGACCACCCACCCACACCCACGCATTCATACCAGTATATTGTCATTATTCCACTGCTGTTTTTAGTGCTTGCAACTGCTAAATAAGCTACCATGGGTCCAAGGAAAGATCCTAGTGCTAAGCCTGTGGCAAAGAGGAACAGAAATATATGTACGATAGAAGTGAAGAAGGAGATAATAGAAAAATATGAAAGTGGAGTGCATATCAGTGAGCTAGCCAGGCTGTATGGTAAACCCTATTCTACCATCGCTACCATTGTGGATAAGAAATATTCAAGTAAAATCAAGGAAGCTGTTGTTGCAAAAGGTGCATCTGTGATCACAAAACAGAGACCACAAGTGCTGGAAAATGTGGAAAGGTTGTTGTTGGTGTGGATCAACGAGAAACAGTTAGCAGGAGATACTGTTTCGGAGGGAATAATATGTGAAAAGCAAGGCAGTTGCATGATGATCTCCTTAAGAAAATGCCTGCAACGAGTGCTGAAGTGAGCGATTAAAGCCAGCAGAGGCTGGTTTTACAAATTTAAGAATCGAAGTGGCATACATAGTGTTGTGAGGCATGGTGAGGGAGCCAGTTGTGACAAAAGTGCGGCTGAAAAATATGTTCCTGAATTCCAGGAGTACCTAGAGGCTGAACAATTCCTCCCCCAACAAGTGTTTAATTGTGATGAAACAGGCCTGTTTTGGAAGAAAATGCCCAACAGGACCTATATTTCTCAGGAGGAAAAGGCACAGCCAGGACATAAGCCTATGAAAGACAGGCTAACTTTGATGCTTTGTGCCAATGCCAGTGGTGATTGCAAAGTGAAGCCTTTACTAGTGTATCTTTTGAAAATCCCCGAGTGTTTGGCAGATGCGGTGTCAGCAAGTCTAACTTGTGTGTGATGTGGAAGTCTAACAAAAGGCTTGGGTCACAAAGGACATTTTCTTAGATTGGTTCAATGAAGTGTTTGGCCCCAGTGTGAAGAAATATCTATTGACAATAATTTGCCACTTAAGTGCCTCCTGATAATGGACAATGCTCCTTGTCATCCTCCAAACTTGGTAGAGAAATTGTGGAGGAGTTTAAATTCATCAAAGTGAAGTTCTTGCCCCTAATACCACTCCTCTCCTCCAGCCCATGGACCAGCAGGTCATTTCCAACTTTAAAAACTCTATACCAAAGCAATGTTTCAAAAGTGCTTTGATGTGACCACAGACATGAACATAACCCTAAGAGAATTTTGGAAAAAACATTTCCATATGCTGCATTGTGTACACCTTATAGGTAAGGCTTGGGAGGGAGTGACTACCAGGACTTTGAACTCTGCCTGGAGAAAATTGTGGCCAGACTGTGTCCTAGAGAGGGATTTTGAAGGGTTTTTGGGGCTGAGCCTCAGAACCCTGAGCCGAGCCTGAGCCTGAGCCTGTTTTGGAAGAAATTGTGGAATTGGGCAAGTCTTTGGGGTTAGAGGTGAGTGGTGAGGATGTGGAACAGTTGGTGGAGGAGCACAAGGAAGAGCTAACCACTGAAGATCTGCAAGAGCTTCAACAGCAACTGGAACAAGAGAGCAGAGGTCAGGACAATGGTTCAGAGGAGGAGGTGGAGGTGGAACAAAAATGGAAGAATGTGCCTTCTTCAAGGATTAGGGAGATCTGTGCCAAATGGAGTGATGTGCAAGCATTTATGGATGAATATCACCCTAACCATGCTGTTGCAGGCCGTGCTGGCACCTGTACAATGACACAGTGGTGTGTCATTTCAGGGATGTGTTAAAGAATCGCCAGACACAGAGCTCCCTGGACAAATTTGTTGTTAGAAAGAGGTCTAGTGACTCTCAAGCTGGTCCTAGTGGCATTCAAAGAAAAAGGAAGTAACCCCAGAAAAGGAACTTACCACTGCAGTGTTAATGGAAGGGATTCCTTCCAAACACTAGCATACTACTCCACCTTCTCCCTCCTCCCGTCCTCCACACATCAACAACTCTTCAATAAATGTAAGTGACATGTTATTGTACAATATTTGCATGTGTATTTATGTATTCTTTATTCAATTATTTATTATTTAATGTCCAAAAGTTCTAAAAATATTTTATTTAACTACTTTTGGAAGTCTTGGACGGATTAAATTTATTTCCATTATTTCTTATGGGGAAAATTGATTCGTGTTACGTTTGTTTCGTCTTAAGAAATGCCCTCTGACGGATTAAAAACGTAAGTCGAGGTACCACTGTATTTGCCCAACTCAATTTTCAATGCTACCCAAGCAATAAGCTTTGATAATTCTATTTATTCATGTGCAAGTCCCACTCACATGCAACCCCTCTCACTCATAAGAACATAAGAACATAAGAATGGAGGAACACTGCAGAAGGCCTACTGGCCCATACAAGGCAAGTCCATATCAAAACCACCACTACCTAAGAATTTATTCCCGTACTCACGACACCAATCAAACCCAGCCCCTCCCACTCATATATTTGTCCAATCTCTTTTTAAAGCCACCCAAGGTCCTAGCGTCTATCACAGTACTCGGAAGATTGTTCCACGCATCTACAACTCTGTTCGAAAACCAGTACCTGCCTATGTCCTTTCTAAATCTAAATTTATCCAATTTAAATCCGTTATTTCTGGTTCTTACTTGGTTCGATATCCTCAGTATTTTATTAATATCTCCTTTGTTTATGCCCATCATCCACTTGTACACCTCGATGATATCTCCCCTCATTCTACGTCTCTCCAGAGAGTGGAGATTCAACGCTCTAAGTCTATCTTCATACGGGAGATTTCTTATACTGTAAATCATTTTAGTCATTCTTCTTTGTATGTTCTCCAATGAATCTATATCCATCCTGTAGTAAGGAGACCAAAACTGAGCTGCATAATCCAAATGAGGTCTCACTAGTGATGTATAGAGCTGTAAAATAACTTTTGGACTTCTGTTGCTTATACTTCTTGAAATAAATCCTAGTAATCTGTTAGAATTATTGCGCACACTTAGGCACTGTTGTCTTGGCTTTAGATTCCTGCTTACCATGACTCCCAAGTCTTTTTCACATTAGAAACATAAGAAACATAAGAAAGGAGGAACACTGCAGCAGGCCTGTTGGCCCATACTAGGCAGGTCCTTCACAATCCGTCCCACTAACAGAATATTTGCTCAACCCAATTTTCAATGCTACCCAAGAAATAAGCTTTGACAATTCTACCCACTCATGCGCGAGTCCCACTCAAATCCAACCCCTCTCACTCATGAATTTATCCAACCTAAATTTGAAACTACCCAAGGTCCTAGCTTCAATAACCCTACTAGGCAGACTGTTCCACTCATCAACTACCCTATTTCCAAACCAATACTTTCCTATATCCTTTCTAAATCTAAACTTATCTAACTTGAATCCATTATTGCGGGTTCTCTCTTGGAGAGATATCCTCAAGACCTTATTTATATCCCCTTTGTTAATACCCATTTTCCACTTGTATACCTCGATCATGTCTCCCCTCATTCTACGTCTTACAAGTGAATGTAATTTTAGGGTCTTCAATCTTTCTTCTTAAGGAAGATTTCTAATGCTATGTATTAATTTAGTCATTCTACGCTGAATGTTTTCTAACGAATTTATGTCCATTCTGTAATATGGAGACCAGAACTGAGCTGCGTAATCTAGGTGAGGCCTTACTAATGATTGACTTAACAGTGGTGGACCTGACTTAACTCAGTGAAGACGTGTCTTGTGTGCTCTCTGTCAATCTGAAGAAGATGTGGAAAAATAAACACATAAGCAGTATAATGTGATCCTTTATTGACAACGTTTCGCCCACGCAGTGGGCTTTATCGAGTCACAGACAGATCTACCTGGAAAATGAGCAACATGGAGATATATATAGGGTACAGTCAGGTGGAGAATGCTGGGTCAGGTGGAGAAAGCTGCATGTGAGTCTTAAAAGTAGTGTGATAGTTAAAAACATAGTGTGACTTAAAGGACCTGCAGTGTACCATTCTTGAGTTCTAGGTGGGATAGCGTTGAAGAAGTTTCTTGGCAATAGGTTCAGCTATTTGTAGAAGCCGTTGTTCTGGTTGAAGTTGTTGGATATACAGATGAGTGATGATTCTAGGATTCTTCGGTATTGCGTGTTGTCTTCTCTGGCGATGAGTCTTGCGTTTCTTAGTTGATTAAATGGTTGTGTAAATTTCGGGTTGAACACAGGCATTTCTTGAGTCGTCAGATCTGCCTGCGTACTGGTGTTCTGAAATGCGTGTTTGTAGGTCTCTGGATGTTTCGCCAACGTATAATTTGCTGCAGCCA